>NIUQ01005147.1:0-11587 GCA_002796945.1 Plectus sambesii
CGATGTCTGCGTGCCCGAAGCAGCCACCACCTTGTTCGACTCTTCCACATCCATTTTTCCGCTTTCCGTCGCCGCCGATGAAGACGCCATCTTCAACAACTTCTGTTACGGTCGATCGAGGGTATATCTGTCGTCGTCGTCGCCGTTCTCCGCTGTCGAAGTAACTAACGCTATATCGTCTTTACCACGCAGTCAAAGAGATATCGATCTTGAATATTGCTGCTGTCAGTCGAATGATTTATTTCACTCCTTCTCGATCTCGAATCGCAGCAAAAGAAAGAAAGTTCGGCCAGTCGACCAATCAGTTTATGCAGCACACATGTCAAAAAATCTCGTGTTGAAATTCTGTACTACGGTAGTGCTGCGCATATTATCAATTCGAGACCAAATAGCGTTCCTTCTATGCTTAGCACAGTGGGCCGGTTTCACATTGCGTACTTTAGCTAAAGTCGTACTTAAGGCCTATCCTTTATCATTGCGTAAAGTCCGACTTTAGTTAAAGTGCGCGATATGAAACCGGCCCATTGTCATCACATGAACTATCCCAGACGGTGGCGCCTTTGACCAGGAATTACGCGCGGCAGATTCTGTGTAACAGGAGGGGTGACCGATTACGTAACCATCTGTGTAATGGGAGGGGGTCTGGTTATTTAACATCTGTCGTAATGACACCCCTTTAGTATTAAACAAGGTGTAAAGGATAGAAACGAGAAAGTTTTCATCGTTCTTATAAGATTGGCATTAGCAATGTTTAACGAGTACGCTTATCACACATATTGACTTGAAACGCGAACAGAAGCAGACAAGGTATTAATATTGTACTCATAGGAGGAAGTTAATGAATGGTACGACTTATGGAAGGATAGGCGTTCATCGTGGGTGTCTATGAGACAATGGACAGGTTTCATATCGCGTATTTTAGCTAAAATCGAACTTAACGCAATGATAAAGTATAGCCCTTAAGTTTGACTCTAGCTAAAGTATGCGATGTGAAACCGGTCCATTAACCTCATCCCTAGTCGACTTAAAATAGTAGTAAGGGTGCCCTTCGAAAATTTTTGACTTGCATTTGAGGATATCGATATGATCCCTTCCCACCCACAGCCTGTAGTTGTTGTTAGCATACTGTGCCCCTTTGTTCCGACAACGTCCCAAAGTACTATGACTGGTAAGATTGCATTGGGATAACCAAACCAAGATTTTGGGAAGAGGTTCTATTTCAGTATTTGAAGGATCTCTGAATTGAACTGAATGGCGAATCGCTCACATACATACAATGCATGCAATACTATACAGCCATACTGATGCGATAGCACTTGTATACATATGTTTGCATGTGGGTGAGGAAGGGAGGTGTACATTACTTGTTCAGCAGAAGCGAATAACAGTCTCATGCGATCAATCCTAAAGAAACAGTAGTTTGCCATCCCCATACTTATCCCACCCGCTCACTGAGCATTCTTAACATACCCCACGATTTGGCCCCTATAAATGTCGTTCTTCTATACGCTCCAAAAGTCAAGAAAGCAATAAACTGGTCACAAGGTATATCTGCATGATTGGAGTTGACGGCCGAAGCTGTGAGCATTTACTCGAAATAAGACCTGCGTTACGTAGGTTGGGATCAGATTCTTATTGATCACTGGCCGCCGCTGTTCTCCCTAACTGCATTATCAAGAGAATCTTATGAGAAAGCTATTCAAAGAAGCAGTTGATTAAATCTTACCTCCAAATGCTCATTTAACTGAAAATCTCTTGTCAAACGGCCTAGATATTTAAACATCAATGATGGCTTGCAAAGTGTCTCTGCAGATTTTCTTCCACGTTGCTCTCAAGGAACGCTTAGGACGCTTAACTGTCACGCAAAGGGCACTCTGGATGCTCCAAATGAAATCATCCGGCAAGTTGCGAACAAACAAGTAGACGATGACGACTTTCCTACAGAGGTTATTACATAGCAACGACATCCTATTCTCGACCAAGAAGCGCAAATTGTGTTCGTGCATTCATCACAAAGCACCGGCATCGCTACTGACACATCGGCAAAGCTCATGAAACGAATATTTGAGAATGCTGCAGCGTTGAAGCTCACTCGGCAATTACTTTTGTTCTATCATGGTATTCTGATACTGTACTGTATGTTACTACTATGTGCACGTATGCGTAGTTTATTTGGTTGCTCTGACCTTGAAAAATTGTTTCTTTTGTATCTTGAGTTAGAAAAATAGAAAAATTTGAGCTGTAAACAAAACTATTTCACAAAGCAACAACGAACAGAATTAGCTGCCCAAAATTACAATTGATAAGAATCCAAAATTCGTGAAATATGTGTCCAGAAACCTTTCGGTCGTCTTCTTATTGCCTTACTGGAGTAACGCTGCGATAGTTTATCAACACGATCAACAGAGCAATAAATTTCTTACGACGATGGATTCACACCGCAAAAACAGTATACTGAAACATTAAATGTCAAAAAATGTTAAAAAAATAACCTATAATGAGTACCCAAACAGTGAATGGTGCATCAGCGTGTTCAAATAAAAGTCATCAGGTCTTTTTAATTGGTACAAATGTTCAAATGTATAGCAATGCAGTTCATTTGTACTAAAATTCAGGAGCGAATTGAACTTTGCAGCTCATTACAGCGTGTGCATCTCTGACTTTCACTTCTACACATATTGTACTCATTTTGAAGTTGCTTTGTGAAAAGAAGCGGCACATTTCGATTGAACACCATTGAAAGCATATTTCTAGGCTTTATTTTGGGTTGACTTGAGTTCTGTGTAGCTGATTATGTGTTCCTCTTCAAACACAGCGAGTCTGACCAATTGTGAACGATTAGGTTTGAAATGTTGACGCTGTGAATGATCAGTCGCAGAATCGTCGAAATGTTGACAATAATATTGTTGAAAAGCAATTTGCTAAGTTAATTTCTAAGGGTTGATATTTGTTGTAAATGTCACGCTACGAATTGTTCATCACCCTTCAATGAAAATCATTGTAGGATGATTAACAACCTACAATTGGTCAAAGGATGGTCGTCATTCGTAGGTTTCTACCTACGCTCAAAACTGCATACTAATGCTTGCCTATAAATCGCTGGCTATAGCTTTGTTCCTTCACTCGGTTCACATTACCGTGTCCCTTAGCGCTAAGCGGAGCTATCAAGACTTTTACGGTTCTTATCCAGTTCTATCTACGTGTCTGCACTGGTAAGTACTATTTTTCTGTCTTTTTTAACCCACAGCTGAACGAACAATGGGAGTGTTAAGATATCTTGAACATGAAAATAGAAATTGTACTGTTTTTTCCAGTCTACAGCATTGAGTTATCCTCCGCCATTAGTGGTGTGATGAGAAATTTTAGTTAGCGTTCAGCTGATATTGCGAGTCAGCATTGCATAAGTTTATCTTTTTCTGCTTTCAGCAACGATCAAGATTTTCTAACGTGGTCAAGTATCAAGAAAAAGAAAATGTACCGAGAATATCTGTAAGTTCCTTTTGATTGACAGTATTAACGCTCTCGCAGTATTAGGCGTTTCCAAAAGTTCATGCACAGACGGCGCCTACAGTTACTCTTTGCCCAACGTTTTTACAATATCTTCAGACCGCAAATGTATCTTTGAGATAAAGGAGACCTTATCAGATAACTGGGGATGCTCTTTTGCTCAAAAATAACCATGTAATTGAATCGCAGTTTCGTGTATAAACTTTAAGCATAACTTAGTACATTGTTATTTCTTAATCACTTTTTTAAATAATGCTATATGGCAGGAAAACTGAATTTAACATATAATCTGCAAAACTTTTCAAAAACGTGAACAGAATTAATGCTTCCACATACCATTAAATTGCAGATGGTGAGTCGAATCCGAAAATGTGCGCAGGCTTGCAATATGATGCATAAAGTGAAAAGTTATGCGAGAAATGAAAAACTGAATTTTTGGCCTTTCCAGTTTCTTAAAAATTTTCTACAGATAGCGTAAATTCTCCGATTAACGTCCACTCTCCAATAATCGTCCCCTCCCTTCAGGGTGATTAAAATAGAAAAATCCTGCGCGGTCTAGGTCAACACAGGAGCGTGTTTCATAAAACAGTTGCGATTGCGTTCGCAATTCGCAATTGTTCTATGAAATACGCCCTTGGACTTCCATTCACATTCGACTACTGATATCACACAATATTTTTATATATGAGTAAGGTTGTAAGTTGGAGTGGTTATTAAACAAAACAGATGCCCTCTCTCCAACGAGCGCCCAGTTCAAGCATCGGCTGAAATTATAAACGTCCCCTCGAGCATAGGTTAAAAAAATAATCGCCCAGGGCGTTTATTGGAAGAGTTACGGCAACTTGTTCGCAATTTATAGTTAAAAGATACTGAAAAATGAAAGCTCTAGTGATGAGTTATCCACCGGCATCATAAAAGTTGTCGAACACGTAGTTGAAGGTTTCTCAAATTCAGCCCAATGTTGGTGCATGCCATATTTATGGCTGTTCGCAAACTTGATCACATGCCGCTCGAACTGAGTCCGCAGAACGAATAGCTCTAACGCACTCGCTAACTAGTCTGCCGACTGTCTGCTGATAGGTCAGCTCCCTCAGTCTGCGTAGTTCAAACCAGGCCAGAAAGTCCACGGCCTGCGAGTAGAAGCGTATCTCTGTGAAGTGAAGATTATCAAAAGTATACGAAAATGTAGGCTCTTAGAGATAAAAGTGGCAATGAATCCATCCGTCGTCTTATTGACCCTGTGCCTGATATGTAATGCACTATGATAAATGCGATTTTATGCGAAAGACAAAATCCTTAATTCTATTTCACGTTGCCAAATGTCGCAACCCTATCGATAGGCGCTCATCGGCCGAAATGGGCCATTTATGAAAAATATTATTGGCGCTTTTACTCTGCATGAAACTGAATAGCTTTAAATAATGTACTTAGTTCATTCAGAAATAAGTCTCTGTCATTCTGGGTCGTTCTTCAATTGAGAAAAAATCGATTGTCCGATGAAAAATATCCAACTCTACCCTGGCTTCGATTAACTAATAAAACCAACCACAGGCATTAGTATTTTTTCTTTCATTGACGCTCAAGTTATGAGAGGTGAGAGGCAAAAGATTATGGGAGCACTAAGCTAGAGCGACCGTAGCTTTCACTTCGGTTTTACATAAAATTTTGATAACTTTTTCATGACAGCTGCGTGCGCGAACAATCAGTCCGCACGAGGCTTCATTGAACATAAAGCGCGGACCGTGTGTGTGAAACCAGTCGGCCGAGGTCAGCGAACTCAGTCCGCGCACAGTTAGCGGTGTATCTCGCCCTTTAGTACGGATTCGATTGTATTCATACCAACGATTTTTGATTTAAATTATCCTTTAAACGGAAAGTAACTGCCACATTAAGAGTAATTCGACGGTTTGTATTTAAGCAAAATGACAAAGCAGCAAGAAAAGGGTGTACTGAGACGCGGAAAGCAAATTAGACGACATTTTGTCAAATTTCTGCAAAAAAGCATCCATCGCTTTTTAATACCAAAAAAATGGACTTACCTGGAAATTGCTAAACGTATACTCAGCATCATGTTTTGGTTCATGACATACCTTACGGGAGGTTATCTCACTTTCGTATTATTGCTACAACTGATGCAGCAACATCAAAGTCAACCAACGACTTGGCAAATGGCAAACTTGGTGAACATGACGACGATGACTATTCCGGATTACACGCTTTGCATTCAGGGACCTATTTCATAAAACTGTCAAGTGCTGAGAATTGAACAACTGAGTCTGAATCCCGCATTGTCATCTTTCGATCTCAATTTACAAAGTGCAGTTGAACCATGAAAATATAAAATTCAGACGCAAATGATTCAGTTCTCAATTCTGTGCAGTTTTATCAAATAGGCCTCAGGCTGATGCCGATTTACTCTTCAATTCTACCAACCATACGGGAAAATACACGGAAGCGGTACAAATATTCATCGAAAATTCAATTAACGACGGCGTTTTCATGATTGACCCCAAAGCAACATTCGCAAAAGAAACTTACATGGTCGTGTGGAAATATTTGTCAATGATGTACGAAGGCGAATCGTTGAATGAAACAGGCAAAAATCCATTCAATAATACTGAGTATCAAAATGGTGAAGAATGGATTGCGTTGAAGAAAGTCCTTTTACCTAACATTGTTGCGTTTAATATCACACTGGATCAGTTGAAATCGACATTTGATGGAAAATTCAGAAATTTTGGCGGTCAGGTGAATGAGTATTATTATTCCAACTGCCTTCTTAATATGAGGGACAAAGATTTAATACCAAAGCCAAAGTGCACGGTATTTGGCCAGAACATAACATTCATTGGAACTGACCATCTCTGCTTTAAAGTGCGCGATCAAAAAGTCGGGATTCTCAAGGATGAATTCGGCAGTATACCAACAGCTCTATTTCGGTTTTCTGACGATAACATAACAGGACTCATAAAACGCAATCCTTCACTGAAGATTGATTTCAGCGGAAACTGGACACCGCCTCATCTACCAACCGCAAAAAAAAACAACATGATCGTTGAGTTAAAATTCAATCAATGGATTAATATTCACATCACCCCACTACCCACTGTAAAATCCATGCCTAATAAGAGTGGAAAGCGTTTCTGTTCAGAAGAATACACATTGACGGAATGCTGGAACGAGTGCCGAATTCAGCTGATTAAAAGTATGTGCGGTTGCTTGCCCACAACTATTTCTACACAAGTCCACGACAACATGGATAAATTCTGCGCTTTTGAAAACTATGAAAAATGTCTAAAGTATGAGGGTAACGAAGACAGCGAGTGCAAAGCGCAGTGTGTTCCGAACTGCGACAAGTGGAATTATGATTTCAAAGTTGAATTAAGTGAAACTCCAGGGCGCATACCATTAGTAGAATTCTTCTTTACCTCCGCTCACTACGTCGCTTTTACGGAAATCCCCAAATGGTCATTTATAGAATTTGCTGGAGTAATTGGTGGAGCGCTGGGCTTATACCTCGGTCTTGACTTTATCATGCTTATTCAGTTCTTTTTCGATCCCATTTTCATACTCATTCGTAGATGTATCTCATCAAGAAATGTCGTTGACGGCACTGAAACTCATCAGATTCAAGAGAGTACTGGAGAAAAACGTTGGTTTGAAAAGATTCGAGAATTCATTAAGAAACATATTGCACCCCAAGGTACACCATCACGATCAATGTTTGCTACTTATCTAATCGAAAAATTATTTTGGATAGTGCTGTACGCGGTCGGTGGAATTCACACAGTCTATTTGAGCTACGGATTGTGGCAGGAATATGCGCATAGGCCCACTTATTCTAGCATAAATCTGATGAATAATTATACATTTGCATTGCCAAAGCCCACTTTGTGCATACCAAATCTTGGAGATTTTGAGGACAATTTGAATAAAATAATAATAAAAAATTACAACAGTATCAATTACACAGATTTCTTAACGGAATATTTCGATCAAGAAAATATGACTGGCCTAACGTTACTCAACGAAGAAGAATGGCCTAAACCTCTCCTCGCTATTGCCTCACTGTATTTCAGCGTTATGATCATGTATGAGGCAAACGGAGCGTCCGCAGCGGCTATGGATCTTCCATACGTCGGATCTTTGGATATCCGATTGACATATGACTTGTTTTTTTATCATTTTTACCGTAAGTTCCTTTAAAAAAAATCATTGAAGACGTGTGATGCGTAAAGTTATCTGTTGCTCGCGTTGATTTTTCAAAAAATTGTCAGCGGCAAGCAAAAGCACCATAGCAGCATTTGCAATTGACTTTCCGTGTCCTGCCACTTGAATTCAAGCTAACTAATTATGTTCACAAGAGGTAATTATTTAACGTACAAAATATACTAAAAAGACAGATAGCACTAGCGTTCAATTGAGCGTAATCTTATGCTGTATATCTTCGCATTTTTCTTTTGTACGATAAAAAGCGCTGCTATCTTTTTTAACAAATGCAGTTTCTGTGCAAGCAAATATGGGCAGGGTATTATGAAAGTCTCGATCATTTTTATTCATGAATAATTGTGTACATACTTGTTAGGTGGGCCTGAAATTTTGAATACTTGTTTTACAAGCAATAGGTTTTCTCTTAATTGTGCGATTAGGACAAACCGGGGCCGAGAAATAGCCTAACATACACTTTCGTTGGTTTTTGTCCTCAAGACAGTTTCACCTCAAAGTTACGGTAACGATCAAAGCATGAGCACCATCAAGCAATAAGTTCATATCGAACACAACTTTTGGCCTACCTTAGACATTGCTAGACTGTATCGCACAGTTATTCGATTTCTAAAACACAGCAAGGCCTGTAACACTACCAAAAAACATCGACTGGGCAACATGTCTCCTTCTGCAGTTAAATCATCAAACACGATCCACAAATTTCGTCACAATCCCTCTGATCTGACTCCCCAGACTCCTTCTTGTGGAAAACTGAAAGGATCAAATTTATCATATTGGTAGCCCACCCATCTCGACGATTTAGAATAGCTGGTTATTGGTGTAATTTCAATCCTGGCATATGAAATGTTCACTGTTAAGTGTATTCGACTACTAAGAAAAGTGGCTGTAATTGCGTATATGCCCAGAGCGCTGCTCATTTTGATCACCTCTTGTAAATCCGTTGCTTTGTCTAAAATTGCGTTTATAACGAGTGGGGCAGAAATAATGGCGGGTTTAGTATTTTTTGATTACCTCAGTAATTTTTGAACGGTTTGACTTGCGGTTTTTTTCAAAAGATTCCCCGTTAAAGTTTGAAAAAAATCCTATCATTTGGTAAATATAAATGTTGATGACTCCTTCTTCAGATATTTAAAAGTGTAGACCTACAAAAAGTAGTTTTGTCTAAACGCAGAAACGGTGATGGTCATACGGAGATCTTTCGAGATTTACATGATCCTGTAAGCCTTAAAAATATCAAACATGGGTGCAAATGATCGCTGGAACTAGCTCTATTCAACGTTCTACTTCATGAGAACGTCTGCGCAAACCTTGTTCCAAGGGAAGCATATAAAAGAATGAGAATGGGTTTAAACGAAAGGGTCATATGTCTATTCAAGAGTTGTCCTGTAAACTGAACTTTTCCAATCGAAACATTTGCTCCGTGCTCAGAGATGACCTCCATTATCATCGCTACGAGAAGGTGGTTCAGCCTTTCTGATTTGCCAAATTGAGACGTTTAGTTCACATTCGAGTGGACACATGCCATTTTCGTTTCAAAGGGCGCTTTTTCTCGCGTAAGTCCAACTCAGAAATAACTGTACAGGGACGTTTGAAGGTTTTCAAGAGCTGAATGGAGCTAGTTCCAGCTATTATACTGCATAAGTAGTCGATTGTTCAAAGGTCGAAGGCGCCGTTTAAGTCCTAGAAGAATTTTGCCGGTTCATCATCAAAATTTTTAGACATAACCAGTTTTTGTGACTCTTCACTTTTGCTCATCTGAAGAAGGGGTCATCAATATTCATATTTACTAAATGATAGGATTTTTTCAAAATTTAACGGGGAATCTTTTGAAAAAAAACCGCAAGTCAAACCGATCAAAACTGACGGAGATAATTGAAAATTACTGAACCCGCCATTATTTCTGCCCACCTGTTAGAATTCCCCTTTTCTTAGGCGCGCTGATGCTTTGGTTATTACAGAATTGCATTAATTTTCCTTGAAATAATTCATCGCTTTTTGGACAAGTATGCACCATTCCAGCCCTATACAGAAATTGTTCTCAAAATTATTTAAAAAACAAACACTGATCGGAACTTTCGTAACGCCCAATACATCCCCTTTCAGCATCGACACCAGATGATATAAAATATGCAATGGAAAATATTTTCGAACCAAGTCTAAAGAAACTAAATGTCACTGCTGACGACATGAGTTTAAAACTGGGCCGTGAAATAGCGAACCTTTACCGCATGGAAATAAATTTTGTCAACGCTGATTCAACGACTGTTTCACACGTTGATGGAACAAGACTGACGTTTACTGGTGAAAAACAGATTTGCCTTCAATTGCCTTTTGATAACATATTGTATTCTGATGCATTGGAATATATCGAAGTATCCCTTGACACATCAGCATATAGCGGCATCTTGCCTGGCAATCTCGTCATGGACTTTTACCCTTACTTGACAGGATGGTTACCTCAGATATATGCAACTGAAACCGAGGCAGAAATTGGGCACATGCATATGATTTTTTCTCCTGGAAAAAACAAAAATTATTCAGTCGGGATTGCAGGACATTACAAAACAATCTCGAAAAGCAACGGAAATGACGAATGTTCCACAGATCGCACAAAAGAAGTCTGCATTGCGACCTGTCGCATTCGCTTGATTGAAAAGTTGTACAACTGCACACCAATAACTTGGCCCAGTTTGCTAACAGCAGCCACAAATTTGTGTACTCTATCGGAATATAGCCAGTGGTTCGATATCGAACTAGATAGCTATAACTCTTTCGAAGAGCAGAATTGTACTGAAAGATGTGTTGAGCCATGCGAGTGGCACCATTTCTTTCACGAGGTAACAGAAGAGGTAATAAATGAAACAGTCTATGCGGGGTTAAGTGGGATTGCTAATATACGAATTTATGTGAAGGATTTTATTTATGTTTTATTCGAAGATCAATATAAATGGACTTTTGGAGACTTTCTCGCTGCGCTTGGAGGCATGCTTGGCCTGTGGTTAGGCCTAAATATTTATACAGTTGTCTACTTTTTTATTATTGTCCCGATTTCGTTCTTCGTAGGCCGTTGCACCCGCACGAAAATCATACAAAAGTTATTTACTCGTATAAGAACGTATAATCAACAGTATATTGGAGTCCTTATTGACACACCTGTGGGACAGATTTTTTGTCGAATTTTTAACTTGGACAACCAGAATCTTGCAAATATTTTGACTGCCAGTTGGATTACAAAATATACTTTAATTGCCTTGTATTACCTTGTTGGTATTTTTTTAACATACCAAATGTGCACAGATGTTATTGGTCGGTATGGCAGCGAAACTGAATCTTCATATAATTTCACGCAGAATGCTACAATCAATTTAGATTCAACGGTTTGCACATTTCATTCCGTGAATATGGCTCCTTACCAGACTGCAAATGAAAGTTATACCGAAGAAATGATTCAATTACTTCGAGATTTTATAAAAAATAACGATAGTGTATCATTTGGAGATATTGCATGGCCAATACCTTTGTTGCGTTCTGTGATTTCTTTCATTGCATTTTGTGGAAAATACGAAAGAGTTGAATGGTATCAACAAATTAACGAAATGAATTACAACCAATCACTGTCGATTTCGCAGGTGCAGTTATTCGAAGACATCCTTATGCAAATGGATGCGACCGATACGAGCATGAACGATCTGATGCAAAAATGCGGTCTTGAAATTCGCAAAGGTGACAACATTACGGTTCGGCATCAACTAGGCAACGACTCGTTTCAAAATATTACAATCAGTGAGACAACTTACATTGACGAGACCACTATTTGCTATAGATTACCATTTACAGAATTCAGCTCACTTGA
>NIUQ01005148.1:0-11538 GCA_002796945.1 Plectus sambesii
CGAAAGTGTTGCCTCGGAAGCACTGAACGAATCGGAAGCAGTCGGTCGGATGGCGGTAGTAACCGTCAGAGCGAACTTTGCACACGTCCGACGCGGAGGATGCGCCATAAGATCCATCGTACGATCCGCCAGAAACGTCTGAAAGTGCATGCCATAATGTGGCACTCGTGACAGTTCAGCGAGCGCTATTACAATTTTTTTACAGACTGATCAAGTCTGATCTTGACTCGAGAGTCATGTTGCATATAAAAATGGCACGATCAGAAATGAAAGGATACGAACCAGACGCTTTGCCGCTGGAGCACTGCGGAACAGAGTCCTTGCCGGCGCAAACGCGCGTCGCGGCGTCGAACACCTGTTGACCGGAGCAGTAGCGGATGATGGCCTGGCCGAGTCGGCACTCGATGTAGTCCTGACGACAGCGGCCGACGGCGCGAGTATCGCCCTCGGGGATGTCACGACAGCGCTCATCCACAACCACATCGTCTAAATATGGTTTTCATTGCGTGGCGAATTCAGCGCGGTTCGAAAGATGAGTCAGAATGCTAGTTAAAATCAAAAATATTACTGTTGGTGGCCTCTGTGGTCAGTCGTCCGTACGGGAAAGTGTACTGAGTAGTGCGGGGCACATCCGAAGGGCGCTGATTGTAGCGGCTGCTGGGGGTATCCGCAACCGTTGGACGGTAGCCGCTGTTGTCACTGCCAGAAGCGCGGTTGTAACCTCCATAGTTGCTGCTGCTGCCAGAGTCGCTGCCGGAAACGCGGTTGTAGCCGCCATTGTTACGGCCAGAGTCGCTGCCAGAGGCGCCGCTATAGCCACCGTAGTTGCTGCTGCCAGAGTCGCTGCCGGAAGCGCGGTTGTAACCTCCGTTGTCACGACCAGAGTCGCTGCCAGAGGCGCCGTTGTAGCCGCCGTTGACGTCGCGACCAACGTCGATACCGTTGTAGCTGCCAGTGTCGGAACTTGTCGGGTTGTATCCGTTGCTGGCGTCCGACCCACTCTGCGAGTTGTAGCTGCTGACGGGCGCATCCGAAGGGCGCTGGTAGTTGCCGTAATTGCCAGAATCGGAGGCCGTCGGGGCATTGTAGCCGCCAGACACATCCGAACTTGTAGGGTTGTAGCCGATGGTGCCTCGGTCGCGCTGGCCGTAACGGTTGCCGCTGTCAGACGAGCCGTAACCGCTGGTGTAAGGGATGTCGCGATCCGCGTTGCAAGAGGGCACCAGCTTGGCGCGAAGGCAGCGTCCGCATCGGGGCATGAACACATCACCCTCGGCGCATTGCTGAAAACGGATTCATGGTTTTCAACGGAACTAGTTGAGATTTCTATACTTTAAAATGAAAAGTATCATACCTGCTGGTAGGGCTTGCCACGGTAGCAGATGCAGTAATCGCGAGAGCAGACACCCATGGGGTGAAGCGATCCATCGGGCTGGCCTGCGCAAGCTTCGATTTCAGCCTTCTCGTAAGCAGTGGTCGGTGCGGCGCACGTCGGCGAATCGGAAAGACGCACGCAACGTCCATAGCCAGCCTCGAACACGTCACCTTCAGCGCATTGCTAGAAATTAAGCGATGTAAACATTCGGATTGCTAGGATTCCGGCTGACGAGGCTTTGACCAACCTGCTGATAGGGCTTTCCGTTGTAGCAGATGCAGAAATCGCGGCTGCAGTGTCCGAGAGCGTGGAGGAATCCGTTCGGCTTGTAGGCGCAAGCTTCATTGGCGGAGGGCGTAGTGTAAGCCTCGGTGGTCGACGGCTCCTGAGGAGTGCAAGTCGGCGACTGGGACAACGGGACGCATCGACCGTACTGCTTCTCGAAAACTTCGCCTTCAGCACATTGCTAAAGCGAAACATGTAAGAGCTGGATAAGGATAAACATTGGGTGTAGCAGGATAGTCAGACATGCACAGCAGATTTTTTTTATACGCTTTGAAGAGTGACAATGGCTCGCACGTCCCTAGTAGTTGTAATGCATAAATCTTTCAAGCTTCGTAAATGACTCGTCTGACTATGGTCGATGGTGCCGCGCTCACCTGCTGATAGGGCTTGCTATTGTAGCAGATGCAGAAGTCGCGAGTGCAGTGGCCAAGGGGATGCAGATGACCGTTCGGCTTGTAGGCGCACACATCGTCAGACACACCAGAAGCTGGCGAGCTTGCGCCGTTGTAGTTGCCTGTAATGGATGACGCATTAGTCTTTTTAATTTCAATTAGAGCTACTAAAACTGCAATTAGTAAGATAGACATACCGTATCCCTGCGATTGTTGGCCGTATCCCTGAGACTGTTGACCATAACCCTGCGACGGCTGACCGTAGTTGCGGCGACGCAAATAATGGCCAGAGAAGAACGGATCGTTATGGAAGCGGACGCTGTTGTAGCGGCGAGGTCCGTAGGAGCCAGAGCTGCGACGATAACGGCGACGGCCAGAATCAGATGCCCCGTAGCTGTCACTGCTGCCAGCACTGTAACCTCCAGTGTAGCCGCTTCCGGAGCCGTAAGTCGACGGCGGAGAACTCGGCCAAACCGGGGCGCCAGTATCGCGGCCTGCAAATCTTATTTGTAAGCAACCGAGCTAGATTTCTTGTCACTTCGGTTCTAATTGATGTAGTGAGCAGAATTTGTGCAGTTTGCGACAGATATCTGACTGAATTTGAGGTATATAGCTGTGAACGTACCGTATGACGTTGATTCGTAACGAGGGCTAGAGTAGCCGCCGTTGAAGGCGAATGGATCGTTGGTGAAGCGAATGCGGCGAGGACGGCTGTAGCCGCGGCCATATCGCTGGCGTCCATAGTTGCCTCCATAACCGCCTCCGTAGCCTTGATTGTAGTTTTTGTTATCACTGCTGACACGGTTGTAGCCGCTATTGTAGTTGGCGTTGCTGTTGTAGCTATCACTGCTGACACCACTATATCCGCTATTGTAGTTGGCATTGTTGCTGTAGCCGGCATTATAATTGCCGCGGTAGCCCGGCGTCGCATCAGAAGAGGGCGGAGAGCTCGGCCAAACCGGAGCACCAGTGTCGCGGCCTGAATTAACTACATTAACCGCTATGGTCAGCGTAAGCTTCGAATCTAATATCGATACACCAAGGGTGTTATTAGGATCCACGTATGACAGAACTCACCGTATGATTGGTAATTCCGGCCGGCAACGCGTCCGAAGGCGAAGGGATCGTTGGTGCGGCGGTAACCGGAATAGCGGGGTCGGAAGTGGTGACGGGGTCGGAAGTGATGGCGGTGGTGGTGATGGCGGCGATGATGGCGGTGACCATGACCATGACCATGACCATGGGCTGCAGATCGCTTCACGCGAGCAGTGCCGTTCTCAAGACCAGTTTCCGTGTTGTCAAGAGCCTGCAATTAAGCATTCTACTTTCACATCTTCGGTAACGTATGCACTGAGATTAAGTGGATCAATACGATTCGCGGTATAGGGCTGCCAAAAAGTGACTGGAAATCATGTAATACTATCCATTCGCATGTCCGACAGGAATGACCTTTTTCAAACGTGATACTAATGTACTCACCCATGAATCCTTATCTTCATCGTAGTTGAGGTTGTCCAGGTTCACTTTGCTGCTGAGGTATGTGTCAAATGCAGACTTGTCCTCAACGTCGTTGCACTCGGGCTTGTGAACGCAGGTAGACGCAGACTCATCGTACGACATATCCGCTTCCTGAACATCAACAATTCCAATCTAAAAGGCTGCAAGTGGGAAAATGAACTAACCGTGCAGAAGAGAGCCTTGAATTTGCCATCGGCGCTGCAGTGGGCGTAGAGGGTGCCGCACTTTTTGTACTCGTATTGGCCCTCGGGACGACCGGTGCAAGAGAACGCCGGTTCTTCGACAGTTTCGAGGGTGGTAGTCGTCGGCGCAGTCGTAGTGGCGTCGACGCTCTCAGACTCAAAGTCCGCAGGCTTCTCAAAGCGCTCGTTGCCACCAACGTCGAAAATGTCGGCGTCCTCGTATTCCTCGCTTCCTCCGCGCCCTCCGGCGACGGCATCCTTCAGATCGAAAGGCTCGGTGTTGTAGCTGTCGGTCTTGTCGCTGCTCTCGGCGCTTTCAGTGGTAGTCTTCACGGGCTCGGTATCGAAGGGACTTCCGAAATCGAAGGGGCTCGCAGTATAATCGGGTTCAGTCTTGTCCGCACCTTCGATTTCCGTGATCTTCTCTTCATCTTTGCCAACCTAAATTGACACGAATATGGTCTTTGCAGAGGTTAGGTTGCTGTGATTGTAAAAATTTCGTTAAATGCGTCAACCTAGATATGCGCAATGGCGATAACGAACCTGGTAGCTGCGGTAATCCTGACGAGAGCTCTGGCTGGGCCAGACGGGCGCGGCGGCCTTGCGGGAGCCAGACTCGTAGCCGCGGTTGTTGTACGATCGCTCGGGGGTCTTGTAGCTGTTACGACCGCGCGAATACGATTCTTTGCCGATGGCGTAAGGGTCCGAGTTGTAGCCATCCTTACGATCATTGCTGTATCCGCCGTTGTAGCTGCTCTTACGATCGCCGCTGTAGCCACCGTTGTAGCCGCCATTGTTCTCGTAGCGGTTGTCGTTCTTGCCGTAGTTCTTGCTGTCGCTGTTTCCGTAGTCGAACGGAGACGATCCGTACTCCTGACGGCGGTGGCCGTAGCCAGAGTGACGACGCCCATGTCCGTGACCGCCATATCGACGACCGTATCGCGGATAGTGACGAGAATGACCATGGTGACGGCCGTAGACCGGGGTGCGGTAGCCGCGTCGGTAGTCGCTGTAGTTGGGGCAGCCAACGGCGTACGGATCGTAACCGGAGCCGCAGCCGCCGCGGTCGCTGTAGCCATAGTTGGACGACGGGTAAGAGGGCGCCGAGTAACCGACGGTCGGGGAAGCTTCGGTCGCCGGAACGGCGCAAGCCTCGAGCACGCAGCGGTAGGCGCAGGTCAGAGAGTCAGAGTCGAACACAGTGCTCTCGGGGCACCACTTGTGCAGCTCTTTGCCGTACTTGCAAACGATGAACTCGTCGTTGCAGTCGCCGAGCGCGATTCTCGCTCCCTCGGGCTTGTCGCTGCAGCGAGAAGGCGGGGGCGTCGGCTTGCATTCGGGCATCGACTCGATGGGAGCGCAGTTGAGAATGGCGGGGTTGAAGAGAGAACCCTTGGGGCACCACTTGTGGAGGGGTCCGTCCGACTTGCAGAAGATGAACTCGTCGCTGCACGCGGCCACGGCGATCCTGTCGCCTTCGCGGCCGCTGCACTGAGTCGCGGGGGTCGTCGGGGCGCAGGCGGGCAGCGAGTAGATCAGAGCGCAGTTGGACGTCGAGCGATCGAACAAAGAACCATTCGGGCACCACTTGCGGATCTCCTTGCCATCCTTGCAGACGATGAACTCGCTTTGGCAATCGCCGAGCGCGATCTGCGCAAAGCTGCGGCCCGAGCAACGAGAGTCCGACTGCGGGTAGTCCGGCGCCGGGTAGTTGTTGTAGGTCGGAGTAGTCGACGGCGCGTCGCTGGCGACCGGGCGGTAGACGGGCGCATCGCTGACGATCGGTCGGTTGTAGGTGGGAGTAGTAGGCGCGTCGCTGACGACCGGGCGGTTGTAGACGGGCGCATCGCTCACGATCGGACGATTGTAGGCGGGCGTAGTCGAGTCGCTGACCTCCGGCCGCGTGTAAGTGAAGGTGACGGTGGTTGGCTCGTTCACCTCGTATCTGTTGTCAGCTTCGGTAGGATTCAGCGAGAGGAAGTTACGACCGTATGGGTCGTTCAGGTCGATGTCGCCAGCTTTACGGTTGTCAGAGTTGTCGTTGCCGCCGTTTCCGCCATAAATGTTATCATAGCTGAACGGAGCTTCAGTGGTGGGCTCGTTGGGCAACTCGGTCGTCGTGGTCGTCTTTGACTTCGGGCAAGATTCGACCCACTCGGCTTGCTCGCACACGCGCGTACGCGGATCGAACACGTGACCGTCGTTGCAGCTTCGCTCAGTTAGGATGTTCTTCCAGCAACCGATGAATACATTCAGACAGCTTCCAGTCGGGTAGTCACCATCCGGCTTGCCAGTGCAGAAGTCTAAAAAAGGTGTTAAATTTTTTTTCTTAAATTTCACGTTATATTATCTGTGATGGTCAGTTTGCGACTACTTATACTTACTGGGCGGGGAAGCAGACGTGTAGTCCTGGGGTTCCGGGGTCGCAGCGTCAGAACTGTCGCACTCGGGAAGATTGCTACGCAAGTCGCAACCGCGTCCAACGCTGAACACCTGATTCTTGGGGCAGAAACGCAAAAGGCTCTTTCCCTTGTAGCAGCGCGCGTACACCTCGTAGCAAGTTTCGGAGACCTAAATGCTTTTCGATAAATTCACTAAAATAACGCAGAAAAAACAGAGCACAAAGGTTATTTTAAAAAATTCGAAAAGTTCAATACCGCGGAAACAGCATTTTATAAATTAAGCATAAAGATTTGACGCTATGCTACGTAAAATAAACGAACTGCATATGGAGAAGTGGCAGTATTGCGGCGATCGACCGTTATCTTCAGCTGCGCTCCAATATTAAAGATGACTAACCGCGATCTCAGTTCCGTCAGGTTGGCCGTCGCAGAGGTCGGCATCCTCGGGTTCCTCGGTGATGGGCTCAGCGGGCGTCGGTCGGTAGGTGTAACTCGAACGGCGGGTCGGCGGATTGGAAGCGATGGTCGGCTTGTATGGCTGGTACGTGCGAGTCGAGTACTCGTAGAAGGTCTTGGTCGGCTCGGCAGCCGGCGTCGTCTTTCGCAAGTTGTACGAACGGCGGGTAGTGGGCTCGGCCTCAGGAATGTCATCTTCGTAGTCGTCCGTGCTCGGTTCCGCAGCCGGAGTCTGAAACCGACGAATAAAGTGCCGGTTTCAAAAGATAAATTTTACCCAAAATTTCAGTTCGTTAACACTGAATTTAGATGTTTTTACTGTAAGATTTTGATAATTTTGGCCCGAGACCTTAGAGCGTAACGTACCGTCGTGTGAGGTCGACGAGTAGTCGGCCGACGGCGAGTGGTAGGTTCGGCAGCAGGAGCGGTCTGAAAATAAGTATAGAAATCTTAACCGTAAATTTTGCAAATTGACAAACTGGTCATCTACCCCACCCATCAGGTAGATAAAACGAGCTTTGTGCAAATGCCCGCTTCGCTTCAGTTGTAAAAAAAGGAACGGCTATCAAAAATGACATCGTACTTTTAATATTCAAAACTTTACTTACATAACCGTTGTAGTGAGTAGGGCGAGTCGAAGGCTCATAGTACTGAGTGGTGGTCGGTTCGGCCGGCGATCCGCCGCAAGCGACGATATTTTCGGGTCGCTCGCAAGTCAGGAGATCAGGGTCGAAGAGCAGACCAGAAGGGCACGAGAGCTCCCAGGCGACGCCACCGGCGCACGACACGAATTTGACCTGGCAGAGATCGCCGTTGGTGAACGCGTAGTTGCCGTCGTGCACGTTCGAGCAGTCGAAGTCAACTGAAAAAAAGAGCATTAATTATGTGACCTAAGAATGAGTCAGTAGTCGCTTTCCACTGAGGCAGCATTGGAGGCTCTGCCCCCAGTCTATCAACCACGGTTGTGAAACGGGTAGGGTGCGGCTCTAATCCTCAACCGCAAATGCTAGTCGTTAAGGTACATTACCGTTGTTACATTTCAGTTCTGGGACGCAATTTTAAAAAAATGGGAGAAAGTGGTACAAAAAGGTTTCAACTATTGATAAATTGGATACGCTTGACTGATAGGAAAAGGTCTTACCTGGAGGCGGTGTGGCAAAGTCAGAGGACGGCTGAGTAATGGCGATACGGATGCCAGTGCACTCAAAGATGTTGTCGTGAACGTCGCATTGGCCGTTCTCGCCGTTGAAGATCTTTTCATCGGGACAAGACAGCTTCGTCGCCTTCTCTTCCCAGCACCACCAGTAAGTCTGCGAGCAGCCTTGGCTGTAAGGACCATCGGCCTTGCCAGCGCAGTCGAATGCTAAAATTTTATTATTACATTCTAAACTAGAAGATTTTATTCCAGTAATTAATGTATACGATTTACATCGAATGAAATTTAGAATTTATAGTGATTAAAATGCGTCTAAACATTCCTGTTTGAGAAAGTTTAACCTTTTCATTAAATGCACGAAGCTTGTTAACTAACCATCGATATTTTAAAAATACCGCAAAGCGTACCGCATTCGGGGATCTCGGTGGGGAGTCGGCACTGCTTGTTCGTGTCGTCCCAGATAGTCGGGTCTGGGCAGAGGGCGATCGAAGCGACAGTGTTGTCGCACACAAAGTACGTAGCGCTGCACAGGTGAGTCGTCAAAGCGAACGAACCGAACGGTTCCGGGCACTCGTACTGGATTTCCACCGGGGCCGATTCTGAAATCCATTCTCAATTGCTCAATATAGCTAAAAACATTGTTGCAACAACATGTTTTGCCCAGTTCTTGCTTACGGTAGTGGCTAGAGGCGACGAATTAGTTATCGTCGTTATGAAGAGCTAATGAAAATGTAACTATTTCAACGATATTACCAGTGGGAGGCGAACCGCCACACGCGACGATATTCTCAAGGCGATCGCAGATGCGGTTAATGTAGTCGAAAGAGAGTCCGGCGGGGCAGTCGCGCTGGTAGGCGCCGCCAGCCACGCACGTCACGAACGTCTCTTGGCAGTCTTCCGCGAACGAATAGTCGCCGTCCTCCAGAGCAGAACAGTCAAAGTTGACTGAAAGCAAATTTGACGAGTTTAATAAAATTTGGTTTCACAAGCACGGAAAGATACTACAGCAACGATCATTATATAGCAAATTTAGTGCAAAAGTGTTAAGAGATCAAAGTTCAGATCGCAGGCTTAGTTTTTGGTTCCGGCACGTATCAAGCACATTTAAAGATATTAAAAACTGTCACAAGAGACATACCTGGAGCCAAAGTTCCAGCATCCGACGAGAAAGCGGTCGTGGTGCGGACGCCAGTGCATTCGAACACGTTCTGCGGGAAGTCGCACTGCCCATTTTCGGCGTTGAACTTGAAGGCTTCGGGACACCACTGTTCAGTCGCCGTACCCTCCCAACAGAGCCAGTAGTCTCGAGAACAACCTGCGCCATACGCGCCGTTGTCTTTACCAGTGCAATCGAAGCCTGCAAACCGTTTAATTATACAAATTGCTGGATAAAATTTTCATTTGATATTTTAACCCTTATATAAACAGAAACTTAAGCACAGTTAATACTCATCAGGAAACCAGCACTTATATAGTGACACGTAGACTTGATGAAATCCCCAACTGACCAGCAGCTAAGTCAAAGAGGTCGGCGGCGGTCGGATGCTGAGCATATTTCTCCGGGGCGGCGCTGACGAGCGCCAAGGCCGTCCAAAGGACGGACCATGCCAACTTGGCCATCACAGACGATGGCTGTGCGCAGAAGAAGCACGAAGGGGTAGTAGAAGAGGGGTAGAAGGCACAGGGGGGAAAGGGGGAAGGCAGCGACGAAGAGTGGGACTAGCCACCCGCGGTGCGAGGCGCTTACTGGAATAATAGAAATAATAGAAACGTAGTTTTATCGAGCGCGGATCAACGCAAGCCATCACACGCAAATCATTTCTAGAGGCGAGCTCGCTGTTAAAATTTACATACTACCGGTACACTGCAGGGTTGTTAAACTCGCTGAGTTTTAAAGCGAATGATTGAGAACGATCAAAATTTCATTTCGCGGCAATTCTTTTATTCACCGACATTTGTACCATTATTCAAGCATGGGATGCAGATTCCAATAATTCGGGGATTGCTTCCAACATATGGGGAAACGGTTGCCCGTTTTTGGAATGTGCATAAAATGCCGTTGTGCTAGCAGCGGCTAACGGAAAGACTACGGTATATTGGAATTGTAACCGAAAAAAGAATGGGGTAAATCGTAATATTCAGATGAAAGCTATACGCAGCAACTATTACGGTAGCTGTAATATTTCGACGGCGAGCATCAAGAGGGACAGTTACATTTTTCGTTGCTCAAATTGCGAAAAGTACGAAAGGCTGATAGCTTCGATGCCGCTAAAATGTCCAAATGCTGGATAATAGCCCGATTTCGAAGGAAACTTTTGATCTGCCAACTTTACTGTATTTGTATAGTGAACTAACCTTATAGCTCGACAATTTCGTTTAATAAAAAACAATGTTCGTAACTTTTACCTTTTCAATTAATAATGACAACGCGAGTGTTGTTTGAGAGAAAGAGCGTCGATTCTCATTCTTCCCAGGTCGAAATGACGTCGCTCGAGCGCGCATTATTGACCCTATGGACGATGATATGTAGACGAGGGCGCTTATTTCATGCCACAGAAAGTCCGTTGAACATTTCGACAGATTACGGTTTTGTTTCACGTAATAGATACACAATTATTAAATTGAACCGGATGGTAAACGCCGATATTAGACGAGTAGCCAATCGTAGGGAAGCTCTGACGCAACCTCTTCTTTGAATTCTCATGATCAAACGAAGGCACGGCAGCGAGCGGGAGGCGCACTGACGGCGATGCGCGTCGCCGTGCGTATCCCAGCTACGTCCAGCACATGATCGACAATTTGAAAGAGACACACCGTAACAGGAGATCAGATCTCTTTTCTCAGTCATTATTATTTCTTCTTGCTACAGTCGAGTTCATTGCTCGCTCCTCGAACTATACGCTTACACGCGAGTCCTCTATAATATAAACAGTATCATACCAGGGCAATAGAATATTATATTGTTCTGATCGATTTCTTTTTTGGCGTGAAAACTCGTCTTTGCACTCCTATGCAAGAATATTGAAGCATGAGCACCGTGCACATAATCAATATGAGTGTTGCAAACGTTGGCTTTCCTCTATATCTGTACGTACTTTCGCGGCTTTTTTGTCGAAACAAGTGCTCCAGAAGCCCTTCATCCTCTTCCGTTCCAATTTCGTCAAAAATTCTTGCTCATTGCATAGGGAGTAAAGCGAGGGGTCACTTTTTAAGAGCCCATTTTCGGTTTCCCCTCCCTCGAAATTTCTTCACTTGAGTTCCAAATGATGAAACTATGATAAAAAGTAGAATTCCATGATGTTTAATATTTGCCAAAATAGCACGCTTAAATCAGTTAGAGTTGCAAACTCCTGCCATCACTAACTGACCTCAGACTTTGCTAGTGTTCGGCCGTTCACGAGGGGTGCACAGATGATTTGAATACACTCCTTTTGTCAATTAATGACGAAAGAGAGCTACGATATTTGCAAATAGTGTATCAAAGACCAAATTGTAATTAGCCGCACGCGATAACATGCTAGAATTTATATTAGGTAACTGCGTGGGCCATCTCTAACTTTTCTTTAAGGCGATTGACTTTTCTTGTCGAAAACACGCTTTAGCTCATTATCCTCGTTAGACGCTGCATATGCTGCTGTAATCGTATATCTTTAATTAAATTACATTTTCCCTCATCATAATAGCCTTTCTGTCCTTTGATCTTTAATCGAGGTCTATTTAGTGCGTTACATCGATAACATAAACATCTAAAACACTTCGCATTAATATTTTA
>NIUQ01005149.1:0-11531 GCA_002796945.1 Plectus sambesii
AAAACGAGTGATTATGTTTGCCTGGCCATATCTTGACAATGGTATGATCAAATTCAATAATTCTTTTTCCAAACAAAACTCTAACATCTGCAGATTTTTAATACAAAGTTTCAACTCAGGTGGATTACTCTGGACAAAGTTATTCAAGTAACAAATTGCATCATTCCTTTATTATGTGAAAAATCTCGTCTTTTTCTAAAGTAGTATGAAATGACGAAAATTAACCCAATTTTAAAGATTAAAGATAGAAAATCTAAGTTAGAAGTAGCTCTATCAGATGCAGCAAGCCGCATTAAAATTGGTTGCGTTTTCATGGATTTATAAGCAATCAAAGAGGGAGTACTTCTTTGGTAAATCGTATATGTATAAGCAAGGTCTCGTTATTTTTTCAAGTTGGCATAGAATGACGAAAAATGGACCAAATTTAAAGATTAAATAAAAAATCCAATTTTCAGATTGCTTTATCAGTGGCTAAAACCGCTTAAACCTTCGACATTTCTAAGATAGTCAGCCACGAACTTTTTGAACAACCCTCGTACACGCGCAGTACACGCGTACTTGTGGCTGATTCGTGTATGAAACTTGTGTAAAAAATGGTAATCACTCAGTAATCTGACATGCAACGCATAAAATTTTCAAATGCTTCATGTCCAGACACCCGAGATTTCATTGAATGAGAAAAACATAGCGACTTTTTCAATCCGCTAGCACGGATTTTTTTATCACTCATCTCTGAAAAGTTTAAGAGAATTTTTGCTGAAAGTTAATTGCATCACAAGATATTCGAAATTTCTTCAACCTTCCATTTAGCCATTTTCACTCTAAAAGCTTTCAATAGGTGTTCATAGCTGCATTTTTCATTGAAAAATATTACTCTACATGCTCTAATCAGCCAAATTGAATGTGGCTGTAATCGAATACATAAAGAAATTTCGCATTATTATTTAATTAAAATTTAATTGCACACTGTCCAAACGTAATAACCAATAGTGGTCTTGAAAGGTAACGCATTACTATGACATTCTAAGATAAACGTGAAATAACTTTAGGCACTTGAATACTGCTTTAATCAATTCAATTCTTATTGTCGATATTCTCATTAAATGTATTCAGCATCCCATTCAACCTGTACAGGGTGCGACATAAGTTTGTTCTGGGATTTTACATTAAACAAATTTTCTTTCTTGAGAATGACAAAAGCAGAAAAAGCATTTAGCAGACATATTCAGTAGATAGTAGGAAATCAAACGGCAAAAGGATTTTCGAAATGATCGCCTGGCTTTGATGCAAGCTTCAACTTTTCGAGGAAAATTATTGATTGTCGCGCGCAAGGCATATTGGGAAACCTTCGCTCACTCTGTCTACAGCTCTTGCTCAGGCGAGGCGGCTCTTTTGTGATGAGTTGCGGAGACATCCTTAGTTGAAATGTCCTAGTCGGCAAAATTTAAAGGCGCCCCCTTGTTGGAGCAGAGTGGGTAAAGATTTCACAAGAAAACTTGCGCGCCACAGTCAGTTTACCCTTCGAACAGTTAAAGCTGGCATCAAAGTTAAAGGCGGTCATTTTGAAGATCCTTTCGACGCTTGATTCCCTATTATCTAATGAACATGTTTGCTTAATGATTTTTACGTTGTTGTTATTCTTTAGAATGGAAAAACTGTTTAAACTCCAGAACGAACTTATGCCGCACCCTGTATAAATTTAAATGCAGTTATGAGATTTCATCCTGAATTCATATTTCAGTACTCGACAGTCACTGAAAAATATGTACTTGGCAAGATTTCGAAAAGTTTATCCATTCTCACTGCCGTTTACATTTGACATAGAAAACACTTGGGTTTCTTTGGCGCTAAAAGAAGGAAAGAAAGATTCAGGAGCAACAGAAGATCACGCAGATCTGCTTGAGCAAGCATTCAAAAGAGCAAAAATGCTCATTATTGAAGGAAATCCAGCAACTGGGAAAACGTCTCTTATGCGAAGACTGGCTTATGAATGGGCAAAAGAAAAGCAAGAATTATTATGCTATGACCTTGTTTTATATGCTGAATTTCGTGAAGTGCTTGAGAAAACGTTTGAAAGCATTGTTGATTTGGTGCTATACTACTTCTCAAAAACACTTTTAAAAGAAGAAAATCATGAAACGCTTGAAAACCTAATGAATGCCGAGCGATTTTGCAAAGAGCACCGTATTTTAGTATTATTGGATGGCTATGACGAATCGTCATTAGAAAAACAGTGTTCAGAACTGAAGACGTATTTGTTTGACAACATGATGGACAGAGCACTAGCATTTAATGTTGTAATAACAACAAGAAAGAGTTATTTATCAAATCTTAGAGGGCGTGAAGGCCGATTTGCCTTTGCCGAAGTGCTTGGATTTATAACAAAGCAACAGAAAGAAAAATACATATTCAATCATTTTCTCTCATCACAGATAGATAATAAAGACAACATTGCAGCAGTGCACAATTTACTGAACAGAAATGAAAATTTGAACAAACTTGCAGAGACACCACTATTTCTCACCTTCATTTGCCTGGTTCATGAAAAAATTATTGATGGCACCTTAGTGGAATTGTACTGTAATATTATTAGATGGCTTATTGATAGGCATCAGCAAGATAATCCCGATCGCGATATCCCTGCTCTTTTTGAATTTCAAAACGATTCTACTCAGGCTCGTAAGCCCTTAAATATAAAGGAGAAGCACAATACAATTCAAAACAATTACCTGCGATTTCCACAACTTCTTTATCTCGGTAAAATGGCATTAAACAATTTAAAGAAGGATGTATTTCAAGAAAATGATATTACTGAATACAGTATAAGATCTATTGTTCAAAAAGTAGGATTGATAAGAAAAGATGAATTTTATGACCAGTTGTGGAATCTTGCAACTACATATTCCTTTCCACATAGGACCATTCAAGAATTCCTTGCTGCATGCTACTGCATTTGTTCGAATGATCCGACAAATGAATGGTTGTTACCTATCCCTAAATTGAATACAATATATTTGAATGAATTCGAGATGTTCCTTTTAAGAATCGCTTTATCCGACAAAATGCCAATACAGACAGAGAAACGCAAATATTATTTGGAGAGAATTGATGAGCTCAACCTGGATATTACATTTGATGCATTCAATATAACAGCTGGCTTGAAAGACGACCTCATAAATTGGTTTCTTTCGCAATGCACAAACGTTCAAAACATTACATTGCACGGCAAATTAAACAATACAAGAAATACGAATGATACATCTTTATATGATAAATCAGACATCACATCCAAAATGTCGAATCCAAAACTGCTCTCATTCAGGGACTTGATCAAGCTCCATTCTTTAGAGTATTGGAAATATACATTCGAAGATTACTCTCACCTGGTATTCGCAAATTGTCCATCTCTGAAAAATCTACAGTTCAGTGAATGTGAAATGCAAACCAGCTTAACTCTTGATATCGCAACATTACTAGTAATCGACATTGTGGAATTCATTATGTGTACATTTGAAGCCGATTCTCAGTTGTTCTTTACAAACTGTTCGTCCCTGAAAAATCTGACATTCAGT
This sequence comes from Plectus sambesii, assembly GCA_002796945.1. Lineage (NCBI taxonomy): Eukaryota > Metazoa > Nematoda > Chromadorea > Plectida > Plectidae > Plectus > Plectus sambesii. The sequence continues at coordinate 3,573 of NIUQ01005149.1, forward strand.
CGATGTGAAATTAAAAGCAATACAAACCTCGCTATAACAACATTGTCAGCAATTGATACGGCGCATATCAGTGAATGCACATTTGAAGCCAATTCTCAGTTGGCATTCACAAATTGTCCATCCCTGAAAAATCTGACATTCAGTCGATGTAAAATTAAAAGCAGCACAATCGTAGGTATTGCAGCACTACCAGCAATCGACACTGTGCAATTCAAGAGATGCACATTCTCAGCCAATTCTCAGCTGTTATTCACAAATTGCCCATCCCTGAAAAATCTGAGATTCTGGAAATGTGCAATGAAAAGCAGCACAATCGTAGGTATTGCAGCACTACCAGCAATCGACACTGTGCAGTTCTACCGATGCAAGATTGATTTGGCAGCATGGCAGTCAATTACAGATCAAATAAGCAACAGCTCTGTCAAATATTTGCAGCTGACATTTGGGGAAGATTTCAACAATAAATTCTTGCTCCACTTGCAACAATGTAACAATGTTGAAGAAATGGATATTACAATAGAGGGTTACACAATTCGTGAAAATTATCTGCTCTCATTCAGCCACTTGATCAAGCTCTGCTCACTCACATTTGGAGCTCCTAATTCATCGCAAAGATGCACATTCTCAGCCAATTCTCAGCTGTCATTCACGAATTCTCCATCCCTGAAAAATCTAAGACTCTGGAACTGTGAAATGAAAAGCAGCACAATAGTTGGTATTGCAACATTGCCAGCAATTGGCACTGTGCAATTCGATCAATGCACATTCTCAGCCAATTCTAAGCTGTCATTCACAAATTGTCCATCCCTGAAAAAGCTGGAATTCGATCAATGTGAAATGGAAAACAGCACAATCGTAGGTATTGCAGCACTACCAGCAATCGACACTGTGCAATTCAAGAGATGCAATATTGATCTGGCCACCTGGCAGTCAATTACAGATCAAATAAGCAACATTAAATATTTGCACCTTTCTGCTGATTTCTTTGTGAAAGAAAGCTATCCTGAATTTCTACATCATCTGCTAAAATGTGAACGCATTCAAAAAATTCATGTCAACGATGTTTATCATTCTACATATAATTCTATATTGAAATATAGTGAGGAGTCAGTGACTGCAAATTTAACCCTGACAGCACAGAAATTACTAGCACTCACGAGCATTACTATTTCGGATGAATATGGCGGAAGCCTGGGTGAAAGCGAAAGACTGAGCGAAAGGAGCCGAGAACGAATTGAGAAAGCTGGTCAACAAAGAAATTCCACCTTCTCCATCAAATACGTGGAATAGCGTATCCAGAGCAGGAAGAGTGAACAAGACCAACGAGAGCTCTCATTCGATCAGCGCTATTGCTGAGCTACCCTACTGAAAAAACGGCCTTGACAACCAGTGACACTGTCAGTACTACCCTACTCTTAGTTCCATGTGCAGAAACCTGGCTGAGCAGAGGTTTCCATTCCAATATGGGTCTTCATAAATCTTGCGTCCCACCCCGCCTTCAAAATATCATGGGACAGAGAAGCAAGAGGTGTGCACTGCGGCCCAGTTATTATTATATGGCAAAATTTCAAATATGCCGGATGATAAAGAATTTATAATATAATATCGTGTCATTCAAAAATGTGAGATTAGGGCAAAGAAGGCCTCGCAATCAAGAACTTTGAGAAATAGACAGCTAATAGAGTGCGAACGAAAAACTATATGACTTCCAAGAGTGTGAGAAAAACGACTGAGATGCAGTGACAGCCTATACTGTCTGCATGTTTGCCAACTTCCGCGTTGGCATTAATTATATCGATACAGTATGATCGGAATATCACGAATATCGACTCGTTTTGTAGCCTTTCTTCAATGTGCTTGTAAAGTTTTATTGAAATATGCCTATACAACAAATACACGAAAGTCAAAACCAATAGCGAATGAATGTATTGAAACTATATTGTGAATCAAGTATGGTGTTGTTGCTTGCGCGAGACAATGTTTGAAATTGTTTATATCTTTCTAGAAACTCTATGTAAGTAAACTGTACGCGTAAAACTAGCAAAGCAATGCATTGCTCGGGCAAAATAAAGGGCTGCGAAGGCCCGACGTCATCCGTCTCACGTCCGAAATTTTCCGGTCTTCCCATTAAATATATATCCGAAATGGATATTCTTAATAACTGAGCATAAAATTCGCGGTAAACTTTGGACATTGGGCGAATGACGTCGACTGTAATGAGCCCTGAAGAATAGCGAACGACTGGAGCACTCGATGACACGAAGTGGAAACGATGGGGCACAGACTAGCACAGCGACGTATACCCGACAAGAAATTGTCCTGGACAAAAACCCATAGACATACTACTATTTGAAAGAATTGAAAAGATATATCGGTCAGTTGGCGTGACAGATACATTTACCATTTCCACTTTAACAGGACACTTTTCAGATCAAAAGAGGACGTTTTTTCATATTGATATGACTTGAGAAAAGTCCATTTTAAGTCGAAAAATTGCTATATTTAAATTGAAATGATACATTGTACCATTTCCACTTTAAAATGAAATTTTTTAAAGCAATCTGCATATCTGAGCTTTTCGAAAATAGGTCTAAACGTCCAGAATCCACACCAGATATCAAATTTTAAAAGATTTAACCAAAACACGATCCTCTATGTTCCCCGATAAGAAATTAACTGTATTACTTTTATATTGATTAAATAATGTAAGTTGAGTTCGACTTGAAACGTGTCCTATATGAATTGAAAAGCATCCAAAATCCAGTGGAATAATGTAGTATGAATGGAATGCGAATGAGCTAAAGAAAAATTCGGCCAATCTCGATCACAAATGAGTTTCTTTACTGTCGCTGCTAAGCACAATTCGTAGGGTCTCGCTGATGCGACGGCGACGGGGGCGCCCAGTCGATTGCGAGTGGCGCGGTCGGGGAGGGGCGAACAGCAGATCGGCGCCAATCGTCGATGCTCGATGTGTCATGGAAGGGAACGCCTCGTCGAGCAGCATGAGGCACTCGTCCAGATTACACACATCCGAAACGGAGTGGATCTGCTCCTGATGACGCGATACCCGAAACGTCCCCTCCTCTGCGTTCGTTACATCTGAAGATAGAGCGACTTCACGCGTGTTCACATGGTGTAAAGTGGTGCTCGCCATTCACTAACCGACTGCTCTTATTGTAATTTAGCGGCGCTTGAATTTCAGCCTCGGTATCGTTAACTCACTGCCTTTCTGATGGTAAGCTTTGGCTTACAGATATTGTTAAGACAGTGCCCAAGGCGCAAGCCTATGCTAGCCTTAAGAATCGAACAAGGTGGCGAGTGAGCCATTCTTAGGCTGACTTTTGCAAACTGAAGTGCGACAAAGTTCGATAAACTGATGCCCAAAATTCCACCGTTGCCGCCAAATTACGTGATTAGGTTATAAAAAAAGTGTTCCAAAGATCGAAGGTCGATCGAGAGCCAAAAACGGTTAGTGGGTGGATTGTGACCGCCGTTTAAATTTACAGTCGAGGAAGCGCCAGTCTTTGTCGGGCTCGTAGGGTAGACAGGGATGATCGGTGAGCAGTCGCTGAATTTGCACACGCGCTTGATCAAGCTCGGTTTCCGCCTCCACACTGATGAAGCCGACTTCGAAAGCTAAAAACAGTCGAATAGCGTTACCACTTCGAAGAATCAATGCAGCCGCAGTAGGAATTAATCACTCAAACTATCAAATTTCAGTGAAGAAACTGGCTTATCAAAATTAGATTCAATCGTTTGACATTGAGAGGAACTAACTATTGGACCTATATAGAGCTGGCGCAAAACCATGACACCGGCGTCAAAGCGCACGTGGGAGACACCGGTTACAAGATCTTGCGCAAATGTTTAAGACTATTAAGGTTAACTTAATGTGGAGCAAAATTATCTCTGTCCTAACAAGTCGATTAAAAACTAGCCTGAGTCGAAGTTAACCGAGGCGCTTATGCCATTTTCACTTAAAATTAAACACCTTCTCACGCGAACTACGCATTTTACTTTTAAATGCGAACACTGTCAAAGTTTTGAGAAATGTTAAAAATGATCTCTGGCTTGAAATACTTTCTCATTAAAGTGTAAATAGTATACGCAAAGCACGAGTTTAGCACAGACGCGAACGTTGTTTAACGCAGCGAGCTTAATGCGGTAAACGTATTCTAATGACTTGCTGCCAATTCGATATGCTTCGCATGGGATTAAAATCGAGTGAGATCGATCAAAATTATGAGACGGATTGGTTCCTACGACAGCAGCAGATTGGACTTGCCAGTGTCTTTGAGTCGGTCGATAGCGTCGCGATACGAGTCGTAATCGTGGCGTCCCACAACGAGCACAGGGATCTGCAGGATGACGGACGTGCAGGGGACGACATTTTCCACCTGAACAGGCCGCATCTGTTTAGCCACCGGACGACGCATTATCCCCGGCGTAGTCGTCTGCTGTCCCGACTTCTTGTCTCTATGCAGCATTGGTACCTGGAAACGACAGCTATCGTCTACACGTCCCCGCCAGCGCCGCACGAGAAACGACCTTGCTGTGAAAGTGCATAGTAATGAAGGAAGGGGCGAGCATGCACGGTTCGCCGTCGACTTGCATAGGAATCGCTTTCCTCGTCACCACCTTCACCGTCGAACATTGCGCGATCGGCTCGCCTTTGCCGCCCATTTGAAGCGCCGCCTGAAATTATCATATCTCTCTTTTTTATAGTTGATTCAACGGCTCGACTCCCTCTCGTGATAACATCTGCCTTTTGCTCTACACTTCTTCTTAATTGTACTTACAAGATCTTCTGGTGAAAAGCAAGAGGCGTTTTGCGTAGCTCGGCGTTGGTAGAATTGGCGTTTAAGCTGTTTCTATTGCTCATTGCATATAGTCTATGATAATCACGCGCGCTCCTTTCCCAAGCAGAGCATCGAGCATAGAGCGTGACTGACCAAGCAGCTCGGTGATCAAGAGCACCAGATGCGTAATTTTAGGTCGTGGGATCGAATACTACTCTATGCTTGCTACTTGCCTTAACGAATTTCTCTTTGGCCTTCAAGTAGCCATTCCGACTCATTTACGACGCTTTTGCTTAAAAGTTGTTTTGGGATTTCGCTCAGTTCAGCATCAAAGGAGATGATGAGTAGGAGATATAAAGGTCGAAATCGGAACATACCAGCGTGGCGGTAGTGAAGCCGAGCACTTCTACCTTCCCGTCGCAACACGAAGGCTTGCTGAACGCTTCGGGCATGTCGTGGGGCCAGGGCTGAGTGCCACCCGCGTAGTAGGAAATGTTATGCACCAATATGCAGTGAAACTTGAATTCCTTGATCTTGTTGGTCAGATCGACTCCGTCACACTAAATATATGGAATGCAAATTGTAAGGCGAGACACGATATCTACCTCTATTGTCATAAAATCGGAGAGATCTCGCCAACTACGCTTGAATAAATCGATTGTCCCCAAACCGCCGTAAGCGATTCGGTTCTTCAATCGGCTGTTGAGCATTTGTGGGTTTGCACCTGAAAAAATTTCACAACTGTGATTAGTAATTCAACTTGCTCGATAAATATCTGAGAATTTTTTCAAGGATTATACATATTACAGAACAGGTTTAATTTGATCCCTTAAAACTGATGCACCTAAAGGGGTGTCACCAGGAGCTCCACTCTTGGAAAAATCTTAATTCACTCGGCTATACAGAAAATGACTCAAGCTTTACTCAAGTATGCAATGCGAAATTGTCCCAATAATTCAGTTCGCCCTAATAAGAGCGATTGAGACTGCTTATAGGGTAGGAGTCGCGTACTATTTAATAGAGCTTGTAGGGATTGTTTTCAGCATTTTCTGGGATCGGTCTTGGATTTTTGCCGTATTTCGGCTGTTGAATACGGGAAAACAGTCGCATCATAGAGTATATCGCATCAGAGAGCAACATCTCTACCGTTAAAAATATTAGAAGCAAATAAGAAAAATATAAAACCGGGTGAATACTTTAATGCATTACTTCGTGACTGGTGGAATTGCAGCGCGACGTGGGCGTCTGCTCCGATACTGAAGTAATTGTTCATTACGGTGAGCGGAAGAGACGACTGCGCCGGTTCACTGACATCCCCAAAGTCCGTGTCGTTATTGGTGTTTGGCTGTACGTCCAATCGCCATCTGCGTGCATAATTGAGTTGATTGCGAAGAATTAATAGGAGATGATGGCAAAGTGCCAACCTGTCGAGGTAAGTAACGGTGGATTCGTGGAGAATGGCGCCGAGCAGCTCGCTGAGCGGTTCGTCCGTGAACGCCCCTCCCCAACCCATGCACCTGAACGCGAGGAAAGGTTGAAAGTCGACGTGAAACAGCGGCACGCGGTCGCAGCGTACCTCGAAAGGTCATTGCCGGTGCCGAGCGGAAGCAGCGCCATGGGCGGGTACGCGGCCCAGTTCAGCTGGTCGAGCGTCGACAGCACCCACCCGACCGTTCCGTCGCCGCCGCACACCAACAGACGCAGCTGCGATACCACTTTGCGAAACATCTCCAATCTGCAACACGCCATCATCATCTCTCTCTCTTCACTCTTTACTCCTCCTTCTTCCATAGACTTCACGCTTACCCATATTTCGGCCCCTTAAGCGCCGTAATGTCAAACACCTGACGCGGATTGAGTAGCCAACAGAGCGTGTGCAAAGCTTTCGAGCCCTTGTTTCCGCCGGATTTGGGGTTGACGAAGACCAAGAGCGGCTGCGACGGTCCGGGCAGGGAGGAGTCGAGGGCTTTCACGACAAAAGGTCGGTGCTGAAAGGGAAAATTAGAGTAACGCCGAGCAATCGCCATAAGTGAAACCTTTTTCGAGCGCTGTCTTTTCCGCTTGACCGCCCCGGCGTTGTTCGCGCGCTTTCGCGACGATCCCGTCAGCCGAATGACCCAGTCGGGCGGAACGACCATCTCGCTCAATACCCCCCTATCGCAGTTCTCGTCCAACCGCTCTATTGTAAAGCAAGACGGCTTGTTATGGTAAGACTGTTTGCACCAGGAACACGCTATTGCAATCACTTCCTGCAACGTACATATACATACGAGTATCGATCAAAGTAGCTTACTTTTTCTCGAAACATTCGTTGTTGAAATGACTTTCCACACTGCTGACAGCGGCCTTCATGTTTCCATCGATGAACCCAATGATGTTTAGCCGCCGCCGCTTCGGGCGCCTCTTTAATCGGCTGTTTTACGGAAGAATCGCGGAAAGTAATTTTGCAAGTTAAATTCATCTGAAATTATTGTCATTTTACAAAATTACAAGTGTATTTCGACAAATAAGCAATAAAAAATAGTACGCTCACTCTCATTGCGCGCGACCAAAAACCAATCGATAATATGCCGCGCGCCAAAATGACGTGTATGTTTTGAATTGTTTATTTTATTGAGTAATCGTTGCGTCTAGCGCAATATTTCACTCGAAAGTGTGAAGCTCATTTCGAGCGCCTCGATCTTATGCATACGCAATATTGAGACGTCATCGAGGCGAACGCGAATAGCATACCTTGGTGAGCAGAGCGAAGCAACCGGCGTGGGCGACAATATGGCAAGCGGCGCAGCGACTCTTCTCGCCGACCTTTAGACAGTCCTTCTCGCCGATGTAGCACTCGCTGTCGGTGGAAGTGTTGGCGGCGCTGCCGGGGCCGGTAGAGGGCAGCCAAATGTGCTCGGCGGGGTCGATGTGCGTGTCCAGCCAGTAATGGCTCGTGCGATGCTTGTTGGTCGAGCGCTGTTGCTCGCTCTCGTGCAACGCCGCGTTGCGACGCATCACGGGCGACTTTGCCAGCGCCTTCCTGCAATCAAACGCTCGACTTTGCGCATGAACACGAGGCGGCGGCGGACGCATGGAGGAGGAACCTAGTTAATCACCTGAAGAGCTCAGACAGGTGTTCGATGCGCGACGGACGCCGCAGGAGCAGGTCGGGCGAGGG
>NIUQ01005150.1:0-11547 GCA_002796945.1 Plectus sambesii
GACGTTGTACTTATGCGCATCTCTCAATCGCTCTTTAAATTGCCGTTGCCTTAACATTCATGTTGAATGGTGCGCCGAATGTTATGTTACAGTGTTTTCGTGTCTCATGCAGTATATAATGTGAAATGTGAATAACAATAAAAAATTGATGCACTTGACTTAAACACGGTGAAAACAAATCAACAGCTACAAGAGACGAAAAGACAGAGTTCAAAAAAGTTGGCATGAAATGAAAAAAATTGAATACTTTCACTACACTACATTTCGGAGCATCATACGAGACTGAACTGGGTTGATAGTAATGTTATTACCAGTGTACCAAAAGAATCCATGTGGTTGGTCCCAAATCGGCGGTACATATTTGCCATTCAGGTCTCCATTAGCGCAAAGAAGCAACCACCATCCGCTGAAATTCTACTATACTAAAGAATATTAGGACAGCTGCAAAATTACCCTAATTGGTATGTAGAATAACAAATAGGGTTAGCGCCATGAATTGCATCAACTGTCGAAAATTTATTGCCATTTGAATAAAAAAGACCAAAAGGTGACGACGTCGTTGCATTACCCGTGAATGTAGAACCTATGTGCAGTGTGTAGAAATTTGTTTCCTCGTCAATCTATAAGAATATTATGTGCAGCTGAAATTGTAGGGAGCAGATAACGAGCAAAAAAGTGGTCATTAGGTATTTCACGAATTGGTCCGAACAGTTATTTTTATCATCGAACGATATCAAAAGCCAGCGTTTCATGTTTAAAACTTCAATTTGCCTTCTCAACAGAATGTCTTTTAGCCTGTTCAATCTTATTTACCTCACAGAAGTCAAAGTAATCAAGCCGGTTCGACATCAGTAAATTAACATAGAGTTGAAGAAGATTAACAGTTTCGCATAATGATACATAAACAGTGACACAAACGTACTGTAAATGTGATAAGACAAAATATTTATGAGCTGGACATCTTCTGCGCAATTCAAATGTTTCCGAATACCCAACATCTTCTCATAATTTACTAAATATGACCTATTCATAAATTTTTCTAGATTAAACATTAAGAATACAAAAAATTCCATTGGCTTCCAGCGATAAGCAGGAAGGATTGGATGTTAAGTTTGTAAAACTTTAATTGAAAAGAAGAATAAGTCATGAGGACGCAAAAGATAGAAATTAAAATTTTGAATCCATACCTGAATTTAAGTAAAAATGCACAAATTTAAGCAGTATCTGACCGACTGAATGCAATATTTCAATATTAGAAACGCATGCAGCACAAGAATCTCTTACTTCAATCTGTTAACAGTTGAATATTCTGAAAAGGTAAAAGTTATGCACGAATATAGAGAAGGGTATTTATTTTAAAACTTGCTCTATTTTTAAAGCAGTGAGTAACTTACGAAGAAATTAGTGTGCTTTTCCCACCAGTATCCATTTCGATTGGATGAACTCGGATTTCTATTGCCCCAAAGGTCAATTCGTAACTCGACATTCGAATCTTTGGTTGTCAGAACGTGAATAATATCATTTCCGAGCCATAAGTTGTTCTCCAATCCATTGCTGAACCCAACTTTGTAATCGTTCCACAGTTTATCGTAGAACGAAAGACTGCCATCAATGCGTCTAAATCAAATGATGTGTTTTATAATAATTTCACTCTTAAAGAGGCAAGTATAGTGGCAGGCGCAGTGAAAATTTCCACAATTTTTAAAAGAACTTTAGTTAAACATCTCATTTTGAAGCAAAATGAAAAATTACGCGCATAAGAGACGTAACTGTCGCCGCATGCTTATCGAATTTAAAAAGCTTTATCTAAAATCAGCACTGAACTCTGCTGTTACTGCAAAAATAGGGGCAAATCTCACTAGCAAAAGAGCAATTTGAATAAGTACCTTTGAAATACGGTCCAGCCACCACCATCTGTTTCCATTTCACAGTATGCGTTGAAAGCTGGTATACCCGGTGCGTTTAACAAATACACTCCGCTTGGAAGTTTGCTATCTCTCTGATGCAATTCACGACAATCCTTCGCCAAAACACTTTCGCCTAAACTGGGCTCTCATGCCGAGCAGCGTCATGCAAATCGAATTACAAAGCCACGTAATAGTGTTGTGGAAAGCTCAGCACAAACGACCCCTTCAATTTTTGATCAAAAGACAGGCGGAATTGCGGACATTATAGGTTAACGTCCGTCGAATATCTTTTGCATTAATAAACACTTAAAATATTGGGAAGTGCTGCGTGTGACGCATTAGTTAGACATCAAACGTGCGTCTGAATTACCATCACTCGTCAGCATTCTTTCTTCTTAAGCTTCTGTTTGCAGACGGAAAGGATTGCTCGCATTATCCTCTCCTTATTACGTACGAATGAGGCTTCAATCTCAGCCGAGGAAGAAATGAGTCTGATAACTGAAGTAAATTGTTCCCCGTTTAAAAACGTTTAAAAACTACCATGCTCAATCCAAGTTATTATCGCTATACGTAGTACTTACAAACGAACGATTGCGTAGTTTCACAAGGAACAACTGCCCATTTTCCTTGAGTGCAGGTCGAATAAGTTTTCTGACATACTTGAACACAGCCGTCCGGGACGGGTGGCGGTTGACCTGGCGCCCAATTGGTGAACGAAAAAGGGCTTCTATCGGTCCATTGAAACGGTGCACCTCCATAAGCAAAGGCTCCGATCCAAAGATTGCTGTTCAAGCTAGGATATTGCAGCAGAGTAGCTGCAAATGACGCTTTGATTACAGAATAGATATTTGACTCAAGAAGAGACTCTGGAAGAGCCAGTAGAAGTCATTAAATAGCCGATGATTGTGTATGTATGCATGTCATCATAATACCAAATAAAGTAATATTCACGTAAAGCGATCACAAAGGAATGCGAAATAAGTCTAACGATCAATTAACTTTATGCAGGCGAGCAGCTTATTGAAATATCAGGCAGAAAAGTAGATGTTCATTTATGCAGAATGTTGAGGACATTAGGGGAATGCCTGAATTTTAAACAGTCGGGAGAGTCTCCTGACTCAAAGACAATCGGATCAATTGGTGGACGTATGCACATGTAGCTTTTGATCATTTATTTATCTGGCCTCAGATAATTGTGCTTAACCTCCTGTGCGATATTTCCTTAATTATATTACTGTCTGAATATCTTATTCAACAAATCGAGAGAATGAATAGGGGACTGTGAAGCACACATTTAACTATATTCCTGAATTTTTCTAATTTGTGCATTTATCGCAAAAAGCTGAAATCGAACCTATTATGTCCGCATCAGAAACATCCGTTATTGATGCAAAGGAAGCGATGGTTCCATTTTGAACTTGACTTTCGCAATATTGTTCAGCGTCTGACCAGGAAAGCGAGCCGATAACCAGTGCAAAGCATTTATGATTATCTTCATTGCACGATCGCTGAGCAACTGCAATCCACTGTAATATTTTATACCCTGTACTATGTACAGTATACTAAGCCTATAGAAGTTGCAAGCAAGAAACATTTCGTTCTGACCTGTAGGCGCTGGACTGGTGGAGTAGTTTCCGTATTCGCCTGAAAAGAAGTTATGTGTATTGGAAGTTGCCAAAGTTCAACATTGTTCTCCTACAATCATAAGTGTTCACGTTTACTGGAGCGTTACAACCTTTAATTCTGATCGGAGTAATACTCGGCTTCCAAAGTGGGGCATATCAATGACTTCTAAACATTTACAGACTTCGGACATGTTACGGATAATCTAAGGAAGTCAAAAACTAAATGTTAGTTTCCAAGAAGTTTTTCATTTTCGATTTGAATTTGAAAAACTTCGTTAACATTTAATGACCTGAAATTTTATAACTAAACTGTAAGCAACGCGCTCTATCGAAATTTGTGCAGTTTTTTACCATATTTTAAATTTCCTGTATAGGTTTATTTACATATGAATTGGGCAGATGAATCGCAGTCAGCCGTTTGCCATTTCCCTTGTTGACATTGGATGCCCGCATTATTTCCTGTAATACGACACATTTGGGCGCAGGGAAGAGTCGGTTGCCCAGGTGTCCAGTTGGTGTAATCCATTGAAGTGGAGTCAGAATACTGAAATGGAAGTGCTCCAATTTGAAGGGCTCCAAACCATGGATCTGTGCTCAGTAAAGAAAGCCAAGAAGCTGAAAATATAGTGCGAAGTCAGAAAGAGGATGGTAACAAAAAAACTGCAATCGTGTTGCATTTTTAAAGCGATACTACTTAAGAATGAGCTTTCGTTCTGTTCCTAGTCCTATATACTACTAAGTCCTGTTTATATATTAATTGCTTCATTATATCTGTGCGTTTCATATCGTCGAGAAAAATGAACTCCAGGAGTATCACGCACAGATCTGAGGAGCTAAGGAAGATGGACGGGCGTGGCGCCCAAGTGAGGCGACTGTAATCATAAATTCAAGGAAATACTTGATCATCAATAATTAATTCCAAGAATTCCTTTACCCAGTTTATTTTATCATAAGCTGAAGTTAAGAGATATCAGATCAGGTCATTTGACCGTGATGGTGTGATTCTTACTCTACGAAGTTTATCATTTCATTCATACAGTCAACTGCTTTTATAACATAATTGTCTTTATTACGTCGGTCTTTGGTCGGTCCCTTGACCGAAGTTGTAAGCACGGTTGACTGTATTCAATTCCGAGAATAGTCGCTCATATCCAGATACTAAGGAAAGGGAGTACATCCGCTCAGTGGTCAGTTTTGATCTAAGTCTGGGAGAAAAAATTCTGCAATTTTTCGAAAGAGGTCACCAAAGCGTCAGTTCTCCAATAATATTAAACTCCTCCACATGTTTCGAAATATTCTTATACATCCTAGATATAAGCACCTAAACTGGTTCGATATCTTGAGAGCTTTAACTTCTATTATGCACCCCACAACTACGAATTATCTTATGGTCCCAAAGATAATTTGATATCCGTTCCGTGTAACCGTCCTCAAAAATATCATGGATGCAAAAGTATCCGTTATCGATAATGATATGCCATGAAAACGAAAGTCCTTTGACGAGAATCATCGTTTATCACGGAATAAAAAAGATAAATATCGTGAATTAGTCGCAAGCTGTTAAACTGGTAAGCATCTTACTTATGATTGCGCCATCGAACGCATTGTGAATTGATGCCAAATGCCCATTTGGAAGGTTCTTCTCACAATACTTCTCTGCATCATTCCAGTTCAGCTTCTGATCTAGGATCACAGTGAAGCATTTGTTGCTTTGAGGTTGACATAAGTGCGGTGTGGAAACTGAAAACGAATATCTGATATGCAAATTTTTTATGGTGAAACAGCAAATCAATAGCATACGAGTCAAGCACAAAATGCAAGCGATGAGAAAGATAGGCGTTCTATATCAACAGAGGTAGGTAGCGTAACCCCAGCAAAGAAAATGGCTATTTACATTCATGTTCGAGATCGCAACCCATTGGAGATCCAACGACAACACCTAAATGCGCTCCCTACAGACCAAAACCCTCATATTTAACGCAGGAGCTCTCCTATTTGTCACATTGTAATGATAATTTCCCTCGAACGTGTGCGAGCGGATATGGGAAAGACGTACTGTCCATACGCCCGACTCGAATTCCCTGAAGTATTGAACGGTGCGCATCTCTGTTTCAACCTAACTCAACTTCATCTGTACAGCATCATTAGTAAAATTACTTGTTCTCAAATCAGCTGGTAAAAGTTCTTCCTGTACTCAGCAAGCAACAATCCTTTGGGGAATTGCCGTAACCCCATACTATTAAGAAGAAAAACATTAATTTATACAAGAAAAATGATACCATCATCCGTTTTGGAAGTTCGACAAAAGCACAGAAGTACAAATATAGAAACAGCTTTTGCGCTGAACATTGCTCACGCAGTAACGCCCAATGTCGACTGTAAACTGTTCTGCATAATGCTGGAGAGCTGAACAGTGCCGTACGCTTATCGCTTTGTAACCCTTGCTCTATGTAAGCGTTGTTCTTCGTCGCATGTGAAAGCGTCCAGAGAAAGGTTAACACTCATATTACTTTATTCCTATCGACAGCTGCATTTTATCATTGTATGTATAAATCTGATCATCGTACAGTGGAATTCACTTATACCGGTATTTGAGGGACCGATCAGAATTACCGGTATAAGTGAAATACCGGTATAACCGAAACCGTTATAAGTGAATTCCACTGTATTATTTATACGCGGCGACTAATGGCGCTGATAAAGAGCAAAGTTATATATCGATATGTAAACGGTTTTTTTCGAGACAGACTTTCACTGAATTCTCTCAAGGAAATGATTCTAATTTTCTGGTCAGTGGATCATATATCTACCAAATACAGAGATACTAATACGCATGCTTCCAACGTGCTCTCTGCTTGATACATAGCGACCTCGTAGACGAGTCTCGCATCAGTATTGGCTACTATCTTAGCGTCGCGTAGCCGATAGCGTGAATAGCGCTTCCAAATAATCTGGCTGTGATAGTAAAAGTCGCATTCTTACGATTTCCCGCAAATATTTAGTTTGATTTTTTCCTAACATTTCTGCAATGATTTGATAAACGTCAAATAGTCCTTATTGATCAAGAAACACTACGACGGATAAGACGCAATGAAGCATGAACACATAATGTTCAATCTTGCATGCTGCTGTGTGAAAAATATTAGAAAATGCAAGTACATAATAAGTCGATTAAGTGGACACCCCATTTGTTTGGACCAATGCTCATTCGAGCATTCCCATCAACCATTAAAAGTTCGATAAAAACAAGACAATACTGCAAGTTTGATTCGTCCGCCCTTACTCGCCTCGTCGATCAGGCAATGTTCATTACGGTAAATGCGTCATTTGAACTTTGCACTTTTGACTCTTTCAATGCGTGAGCTGCGGTTATATTAAAATTCAGTGAGCCACTCGTACGATCGGCCGACGGTGAGTTCCGTGGCCGGAAGCTAGCGAAGAATAGAGCGCAGAAGGGATGCGAATAGAGAAGATTGTTAACTAGCGCTTTGAATACTCCTCTATCACCTGATCTCTTACTCTCTCTACCGAGCTCAAAATCAGAAAAATGCCTATGGACGTTGGCGCTTCGGGTTCTTACCCGACTTCGGTTCGTTCTTTTTCTTTTAATCGGCAGCTCCAAACTTTTCGATATTCTCTGAATTGGAAAACCCGAGAAGGATTTATATGGGACGAGATAACGGGTGTGATGAGAGGCATAGAGGGCGGTGTCATTCTCTAAAATGACGTCACGTATCAAAAATTACTACAATTTCGATGCGAAAATGCTTCGCCACCCTTAAAGGCCTCTAAGACATTTAACATATTTTTATGTCTCTAAACTTCGGGTATATTTTAAGAGAATTGATTTTTGCTATCATATGAAAAACGTCGGCATTTTGTATAATATGGTTTCAAAATTATATTGTAATAATTTACCATAGATTCGTGCTTGTCCAAATTGAAACGGCTGATTTTGAGTCCCTATTTTACAAGAGTATCCAAACTTCAGCCACACTTCTACAATTACTCAAGCATGTTCAAAACAAAAATACGTTGCGTATAGCGAAATATATTTCATCTTTAGATGGGGCTGATGTACGTGTTCAACCTGATAGTGGGCACGGGAGCATTGGCGTTACCGAAGGCCTTTCAAGAAGCGGGCTACGCGCTTGGCGCTGCCCTACTCGTCTGTTCCTGCATGATCAGGTACGGCTCTTCATTTTTATAGCTCTTTGTCCAAGCTAACTATCACAGAGTCATCCTCAACAGATTTAATGCTTGAGCTTTAAGCAAATTAAGCCTAAGCGTCAAAATATAAATATTAAGGATAAGTGGGGCGATGAAGTGGGATAATCCTTTAACTATTTTTCATTTCAATATCTTCTTTTCAGCTATGTCTGCGCGACATTTGTAATAGAGAGTATGAGCTGTGCCAACGCCGTCATCGAAAGCCGCCGGAAGCAACAAGCTAAGCAGGCGGAATATATTAGAGCCGCCCATAGAACCTCCGTGGACAATGATGACGGCGACCGAGCGCTAGCCGAACGCCGTCCTCTTCTGCACGCATCACCTCATGCATCCGCTTCTGCTTCCATCCTTCCGTCTAATCTGGAACTAGGCACGTGTTCTTGTATTTTATTGAAATATAGCCGTTGCCTTTTGATTTAGTTTCGCTAATTTATGATAAATAGTAAATTTACGAAATTAAACGGCACCGGCTCTATTTGTAAATTATTACTGAATGAACGTATCCTTTACTTCTTTAATTGTGAGTGTGAGCGCATTTTTCATATAGAGTGATGCGATTTCGAGAAAAGACAAGAAACTGCTCGTAAAACGTAACAAAAAATAATGTATTCGAGCAAAATAGTTATCATGTTGAACTTATTTCAGCTTCTTCAGTCACCGACGAGTGCTACGATATAAAGGAACGAGTTGAATTGGTAAGCATTTGTCAGTGAATTACTGATCAGTCTTTGATGCGTGGCATTTTTTCATTTAGAGCCAAATGGCGCAGTTGTTTCTTGGCAAGGCGGGCTTGATTGCTTGCTACTTCATCCTTACCGTCTACTTGTTTGGCGATTTGGCCATTTACTCAGCGACCGTACCAAAGTCGTTCATGAATGTTCTCTGGTAAGTATTCACGCTTAATAATATAATTGAATATTTTCGATCAGTAACAAGGTATTGTAGTTGGCAAAAATAAGCTCGCTATTGGTGCTTGAACAGCGTTTTTCATCAAGAATGAGTCGTTTCTTGAATTTATACATGAGAAAATTGATAGAAAGATCGACTTTCGACGCAGTGTGCCTTATTCAATCTAAGATTTCTTGTTAGCGATCGAGAAATTATCGACTCTACAGTAGAGATCATTGAAGCTATTTCACTTAAAACCCGACCTAAATCGAATGCTGTATGTGATTATCGTTGAATGATATGGCCGCACAGAACATAGAGGGTAGAATCAGTCGATATTATTACGTTCATCGTTTATAGTTCAGTTGCAATGTTTGCTTTAACGAGCCTGCGATGGAAAGTGTACATCGCGCATTCATCACTGATAACGAAATTGAATCTAAATCAACAACATAATAGATAACTACTATTTTCGTTTGTGGCGATGTTGATTGCAGCAGCCTAAATTATCATGCTTTTGATTGTATAGTTCTGGCCATGAAGGGGAGAAGATTTCTCTCATGTTGTTTCTAACAACTTAAACTCTACGCTTTGACTCAGTGGAAGGAGACAGCTATGCTCACATTGGGTCTAAAAATGGCTCGAATAAGCTACACGGTCGAAATATCATCTTAATATCTTAATAAGTAACAAACAAATGAAGTGTTGATTCCTTAACGATGATGGTCGATTGCGTGGACGCCACATCGAACATGATCAACTTAGCTTTCCACACTAAGCATTCTATCATGTTCCCTGCGGCACTCTCTTAATGATTAGAAATATATTTTTAAAATCTAGATGCAAGTTGGTGGTCAACTTATTCACCTGCAACTTTTATGATATATTTCAGCTCTGGCGGACAAGTAAACAACTCATTATCCCACGACTCTCCTTGCCACAGCAGTTGGCCTGCATTCTTCACCAGATTTACTGTATACCGCATTGTTGTAGTGCGTGTCTTTCTTATTTATGCATTTGGTATGTTTAGCGGTCGCTAATTTTAGGTTGTATTTAATTTGCTCGTTGGTCCGCTGGTCTTCATTGGCATGACAAAGACGAAATATCTTCAGTTTGTTACCACCGTTTTTCGATGGGCCGGTGGGTTTTATGACTTTCTGTGCTGTAGAATGATACATAACTATCTTGTATTGTCTCAATATACCGACTTTTCTTAATTGAATTTCGTAGAGAATAATGATAAGGTTTTATCTATTGGCTTGGCTTCTTGAAATTTAGTATTACTGACTACTTTGCGGATATTCTACCAACGTCTGTGTTTATTTAACGTCATCAGCTAATTTTTGTACTTAGCTTAACAATTTCTCTGAGCATAAGACCACTCGTATTACCATAATACATATCATGAAATTAATTTATTATGGTGTGTCATTAATAGAATTCTCATTTTCCATCTCATGCGGTGTCTTTGCAGCATTCCTCATCATGATTGGGATGGCGTCAGAGTCGCTCGCCTCGCACGGTCCTTCGGCGCATCCGGCGGCAGCGACATTCGGCAACTTTGGATCTCTGTTCGGAGTTACCGTTTACGCATTTATGTGCCATCACAGCCTGCCTGGTCTCATCACGCCAATGAAGTGCGTCCCATTTTCTTACGTAAATTTCAGTCGTTTAAAGTGCTATCGCTTATAGTTGTAGAAGTGTCGTTTATAACGATGTCACTTATAATGGTAAAGTAGAAAATCGTTTAAACCGCTGTTACTTATTTCGGTCATTTTTGCCAGGTTCAGAGCGTACCTTTCCATACAAAGAAGTTCGGTTACACCGATAATTTAAATCAATCCTTCAAGTATTGGAGTATACGAATACAGTCAACTGCGTTTATAACGCCTGGCTCTATAACGTCGGTCCTTGGCTGGTCCCGTGTACTATGTTTTGTACAGGGCTAACTACCTCTATAACGTCGCTGTCTTTATAAAGTCGGTCTTTGGCCGGTCCCTTGACCGACGTTATAAAAGCAGTTGACTGTATTACTGTATTTCAAGTAATCATTTAAACTATAAAATTGTTCAGAGATAAGCAGAACGTGTTCAAGCTGCTGTTCGTGGTGTTCGCCCTGATCCTCACCTTCTACTTGGCGCTGTCGCTGACGGGCTCCTTCGCGTTCGCGAAAGTGGAGGACGTGTACACGCTCAACTTCCTCAACTCGCTCAGCACCGACACGTCCCACATCGCCATCGTCGTCATCGACTACTTCCTCGCCCTCTTCCCCGTCATCACCATCAGCACCAACTTCCCCATCGTCGGTATCACGCTCAAGAACAACATGAACACCTTGATTACGCTCATAGCGGATAGGTCGGGCCAGAAATCGAGATCGGCGAGGTACGGTCGCTTCGAATGGTTTCTGTTCGGTGTTAGTTCAGGATTTGGCATAGTTACACCGTCATTCTACATATTTCGTTACTCTTACATCACATTTAGTAACTTTTGCACTTTATTTCATCGTCTTTGTACTCAGTTTGAACGTTTCACAAAATATAATGCAAGAGTGACGATTTATGATGAATGGCGATGTATGTTACATTCACAGTGAAGATTTGTGCAGTATTTTGAATTTTATGCTAAAATGCAGTGAGCGTTCACAAAATCGTCGCATAAACTGTTAATCGACCAACAGTTGTGGGAGGGAATATATACGATATAAACATGCTTTATTCGAGCGAAATCGGCGATAAATAAATCAACATGAGCGCTTTTTCAGTACCGCATCGCTGATGCCCTCCGAAACTGAGAGCGAAACGGCCTCGGCGACCGCAGAGGACACCCCGAAGATATCCAGAAGTCGAAAGTTGCTCTCTAACGTTATCGTCCCCCTGGGGGTGGTAAGTGTTTCT
>NIUQ01005151.1:0-11540 GCA_002796945.1 Plectus sambesii
CGGTTCGCCAGCCGACGCAGCAGGAACGGCGCATTTCGTTGCTGCAGCCGGCGAAGAAGAAGAAGCGACGCAGCGGCGGGCGATCGGTGAGTAGGACTGTGGACGGCAGTAGCAGCGGGTCGAGCGATTCGTCGCTGTCCCCGAGCAGCGACGAGTCCGATTCGCCGATCGGCAAGCGCCGCAACAAGACCACCTCGCGCTTCCGGTTCGACGACTCGGCCGAGTACGAGATCGCACGTGAGGAACGCCGACAGCGCCGGAAGGAGAAACGACGCCGACGCAAGCAGCGTGAATTGGAAAAGCTCCAGCAGAAGAAAGGTACGGGCGCTGTTTAGTAGGGCTGTAACGGGGACAAATTCAAATTCCGGGAGCGGCGAATTGTGGGGACGGGGACGAGGAAATCTCCGTTACAGCCCTATTATTTACTTCTTCGAGTCGTTCGTTCATATCTGTCGCCTTCAGCCAAGCGCGCTCGATCCACTACTAGCCGATCGACGAAGCGGCGCTCGCCTCAGGCGAAGAAGCGTAAGCGTTGCCGTTCTTCGCGCCGTGTGTACTGCGACAAAATGCTGTTATTTTAGCGTCGCGTGCGAAGTCAACTACCTCCAAGATCAGTCGGTCGACGAAGGGTGGAGGTCGCGCGGCCAAGTCGACCGCCAGTCGCGGACGACGATCGCCTTCTCTGTCCTCATCGGCGTCATCTCATTCGGCTTCGCCACCGCCGCCGACGAAGAAGGCGAAGAAGCCGGCGGCGAAGCGGTGGACCAACGAGGAGTATAAACGCCTGCAGATCGCCCTGCGCGCCGTCTTGCCGCGCGACGAAGATGGCTGGAATAAAGTGGCCAACTCGCTGGGCGGCGACCGAACCGCCGCGCAGTGTCAAAATGCGGCGAACCGCGTGCTGGGATACGACCTGCAAATGGAAGAGGGTTCGTTGATTTAGCTTCGTGTCTTTGCTCTTTTGATGGGATAGAGTGAAATGACGCGACTTTCAGAAGATCTGCCGCAATCGGCGGCTCCTCAGGTCACCGCGAAAGTGGGCACGGCCGCTTATCAGGTGCAGGCGAATCGCTACCTCCGTTCTTACTTACACACCACCGGCAACGACGACGACGATTACTTCGAGAACACGTGCGACATGGCGGCTTCCACTCTCGCCGTAAGACTCACCTCATAGGCGCTCACTGCGCCGTCTAATTTGTTTTAAACAACTCGTGTTTTCAGTTCCCCAGCCTCGGTGATCTCAATCCCAACGACTCTTTGCTGTCCGTCATGTTCACCCCCACCAATGTCCCTCGCGGCAAGAACCGCGTATTCGTGCCGAGACCCGTGTCGACCCCCGGCTCGGCTGTCATGTCGCCGTCGTACGATCAGAGCCCGGCGTCGATCCTCGATTCTGCATCGCGGTACGATCTTATCATAAAATTGGAGAATTACGCTCACTCTTAGCTCTATTTAATATACCGTTTATTGTTATGAGCGACGCAGCACAACGCTGCTTAGTCAGCTTGTCATGCGCGCCTAGAAACAATTTACATTTTCGGGACCTGCGGATAACCAAAGATATCTCTAAAATTGATATCAATTGGTACATATTTTTGGAGGCGGTCTTTATCGATAAAAGTATAATAAGATTTTTGAGAAGTGTGTAGATGTATTTCGTGATTGATAATTCGTGGCTAGGAATGATTTACGGTACATTGTGCAGAGCTAAAGGCGACCGCATCCCTCTTTACAAACGCCTAATACCAGTAGGCCTATTTAGCATCCTCGTGATACTCTCAGCATACGCCGATGCCTGAATAGAGAAGGATGCTATATTTTGTATGATAATATGCAATTGAAGCTAAATTGATCTACTGGTGTTAGCAGCTTGTTTGGGATTGATTGGTGTAGTGGCTGCGCGCTCGACACCAGCCCCAAGGTGCGAGTTCAGCCCGAGCCGAGGGCGATCCTCCACCCAGCCAAGGTGCTTATCCCTCCGGGGTCGGGAAATTGGTAGCAGCATCACTGCGGAAGTTTCCATTCCAACATCGCTGTGTCAGGCATGCGACGGCCGACGGCATAATCTCCTGTCGCATCCAGGGCGGGCCCTTTCTCACACTGTTGAGGGAGAACCCTACGATTGTGGGACAAACGCTAAAGAAATGTGGTGGATAGCAGCTTGTTTCCTCATTAAGCGGCGAGTGAGTCCTGAATTTCAGGGACCGCAAGGCGCGCTACGCCCACCAGTTGCTGCAGGAGCGCGTCGAGCGACTGGCGATGATGGGACGACAGAAGCCGACTAGGGATAGTTTGTCGGCGGCCAATAACAAGAAGGCGAAGAAACAGCAGGATGAATTGCTTAGCCGCTACTTGAACGATGTCCGTCGTAAGCAGCATGAGGACGAAGAAGAGGAAAGCGAGAATGATGATCAGTATTTCTCCGAAAGTAACAGCGATTGAGATCCTCTCATCCTACTAACGTAAAAATATTTTTTGTAAATGTCATGTTCGTGCACTCGTTATCGATGACTGCTCTTTTTACTTGTTATCTGCTACGTTTGTTCAACAGCCTCTTCTTTTTTTGTCTGCGGTTGTAATTTGGGCGATGAGTTTGAATTGGAAACGTTCTAGTTGGTGCGCAGCTCTGTTGTACTGCTCGGTGTTATCTGCCACCTCCGCTACGATGTGCATATCCTACACCGCCCTCACTGTAAAGTTGAAGTATAAATTTGTTGCAACTTTGACAAACAAGCCCTCACACAAAGATGATAAATAAGTAACCGGATCTTTTATATACCACGCTTGCTGTCAATGCAAGGACGCTGCGCTATGTAATGAGTCACTCTTCTCATTCGCTCTCGAGTAAAGCGGTTTGCTCTAACTACCGGGTTTTTCCGAGTATAAGCCCCCCCCCCAATATAAGCCCCTCTGGGCTTATATTCGGTTTGACTTTCCATATATAAGCCCCGGGGTTTATATTTGGAGCCGAAAAAAGATCACCATGAATGCGTGAAGTGAAATTATTTCAAATGAATTTGACGTGTAAATACCGCATTCTCTAATAGATTTTGCAAAAATCATATAGATCTTCCATTATTTGCGTGTAAGGTGAAAAAACGACGTAAAATACAAGTATGATTGGTACTGCAAAAAGCGTGAAGTAATTGAATTTTCCAAGTATAAGCCCATGGGCTTATACTTGGGGACAAGGTGGAGCCGCGAAAAGTGCCAATTCTTATTACAAGCCCCGGGGCTTATACTCGGAAAAACCCGGTACCTACTCCCCAAAGCACATCCGAATATTTCAGAAATCGTATAGTGGAAGGGAAGCGAGCGGCTTGTTTGGGTTTGCGAACGGAAGAGTGAACAGTATGAAAGAAGGAGAAGGTAAATGACAGCGTAGAGTCGAAACGCTGGAAGGGGCGTGCGACGGCTTCGGGTGAACAGCAGGAAGCGAAGTGAAAACCTATCACCTAATAAATGGCCATCGAGATCCAGACAATGTATCTGGTTCAGTGGTAATAGGACGGATCTATTTGAGACCTCTGACGTCAGCAGCAGTAGCGGCGAAAATTCCTGCTCGTTTATTGTCGTGTAACAGTGGAGAAATAAGCTCAAGACATAGACAACTATATGTATTTTCACATAAAATAAATGATGATTCACGAAAAGTAAATGCGTGATACCATTAACAAAAATAAGCCCCATTTGCGTAACATTCAGTAGTTGCGAGTGAATGAGTCACGTTAACAACCTAACCAAATATTCGAAGCTTCATAAACAAATATTGCTCTTATCCCAAGAAAGCGCCACTAAAGAAATAATCGGAATATGTGGCAACCTTTGAAGACGAGCCAGTGAAATAAGTCTACGAATGCAAGAATATCAAGTCCAATCCATAAACCAAGAATACCACCAAATTCGCTGATAAATTCGGTCATCGTGTACTTGTAAACTTCTTTATAACTCAGATATTCAAATGAGTACATTGTGAGATTTATATTAGCCAAGTGTTTTTCGCTCCCTAGTACCTCCCAGTTTGTGCTATCTTTAAAAGTGATGCGTGTGCAATGTGGAACGCAGCTTAATTCGCAGATATCCGTGTCATTGCTAACTAATAATCTGGCGCATCTTTCATAGTCGCTTAAACGGCACCGAGTTAATTTTGTATTCAGCGAAAAACTTGACCGTGTGGCTGGTGAGCATTTGCAGACGCGCTCAATTTTCTTCTGTTGACATTCGTCTCGGCATTCATATATCGATTTGCTTTCGGAGCAATGCCGTTCACCCGAGCTCATCGGCATTGCCTCGTATATCGCGGAAATTTCCAACATTGCAGTGTAAGATTTACCAAACCAAAAAGGATGTGTTGATTTTTGTTTAAAAGAGAAATCGATTGGTTCATTGTTAAAGTCACGCCCACTGAAAT
Source organism: Plectus sambesii (assembly GCA_002796945.1). Classification (NCBI taxonomy): domain Eukaryota; kingdom Metazoa; phylum Nematoda; class Chromadorea; order Plectida; family Plectidae; genus Plectus; species Plectus sambesii. The sequence goes on from NIUQ01005151.1 coordinate 4,415, forward strand.
CAACAGTTACGACTTCTAAAATCATAGTATGCATATTTGGCAACGGTCTTCTATCAACAAAAACGGAAATATAATCCGATTTCGAGCCGAATGCCACTTTGTTCAAGGGCAGCCTGTAGCAGATCTTATCAGCGCCGATGTATGTCGTATCAGCAATATTCAGAGCTGTTTGATTCCATGCCCCGTTGACCTCCTTCATGAAGACGGCTTCAATTTTATAAATACCTCTAATTTTCTGCCCCAGATTTTGCTTCAGTTCAGGAATAGTTATATTTAGGCGATCAATTAATTCATCTAGTTCCATCAGAGATGTAAAACTGTAGTTAAACAATGTTTTTCTTGGTTCGTTTGAAGCGCTACTATCAACGTCAGGGAGCAAAGCAGAAAAAAACTTCTGGTTGCCATGCCTTGTGACTGTATCATAAATGATTAAATATTTATATACCCAATGAATTAACCATGTGGGCCAATGTCGCCTAAAAAATGCTTCCTTGTCATTAAACGAACTAAAATTAAACTCTCTTGACAAATCGATATTGCTCTTAAAATGCCTGATGTCTTTTTCATACAGGAATTCAGCAGCATTCAATGGCATGCATATTGTTGAAGATGGAAATTTGATTGTGGTATTCATCATTAAATCGACAAGATATTTAGTTTCTCCGGTTTTGAACGAAAAAAAGAGATCATTGCCCATTCTCACTGTTGCGTAAAGGCCAATTATAAAGCCAGTTTTCAGCAAAATATTCTTCCAAAATTCTTTAATTTTAATTATTTTCTTAATGTCGCAAATATTCATTAAAAGTAATTGCCCATATAGTTCAGAAATCAGTTGGACAATGCATGATTTTTTTATTCTTTCCAAGCTCTTCAGCACCATAGGACTCTGTTCTAATCTTGTTCTTTTGAAGATGAAGGTAAAGCACAATGTCGCTGCTGTTACCAGAACTTGGTAAAAGCTGAAGATACTAAATCCCAGTAAAATTCCAAGCGTTCCTCCTAACTTAATTACGTATGAGACACTTAATTGCGCCAAGGAAAGATGACCAAAATTTTGTTATAAATTAATTTACACGTTTTTGCTCCGATTCATTTATACCGATAACGAAAAAGTAAAATTTTTAAACATTAGTAGAGTATTTTTTAACCGGACATTTCTAAGCGATAAAAGTTGGTTCGTCTATGTCTCTGCAATATTTTTTGCAATTTTTACACCGGTTTCTGCTATACATATGTAAAGTTCTTCTACTTTAGGGCGCAATAAAGTGTCCAGTTGGACCTTAATCAACATATTCTTGAATGTAAAAGTTGGTTGTTCTTCAATCGACGTGTAAATGCTGTCTTTTACGCTGAATACAGCAGCAGCATAATCGTTGTATTCTGAGAAAAGACAGTTCGAATTCGAATCACTCCGAAAATATGTTGCATTGCAAAATGGTAAACAGGAATCTTTGCAGTCGAGATCGTCGCTTATATAAAAAGCTAGGCATTCCACATAACGATCAAACGTACATTCGTCTAAAACAGAAGTCGGCCGAATCATCGCACTCCAATACGTTGGCGAGCAGTTACATAATGTTTCTATAAGCTCGATGCGGCATTGAGCGCGACAATATGATTGGGTGGTATTCGGAGAACAATATTTCACACCTTTCGCCACGGGCCGCCTTGAGTAAAGGCCTTCAACACTTATTAATATATCTTCTTCAAACCCGTACGATATCTTATGAAAGCCGAATTCATAAGCGAATGTGGCAAACGCACAAACGTCATACTGAGCGTTATGTGGTTCGAATACATAATCCGAGCTAACTATATTATTGACCAAGTCTGGAAAAAGCTGCGGATACGATGTTCTGTTAATCGAAAATTTCAGGGCATCATCTGGATCAGTAAAGATGGCTACATAAGATAGACTGTAGCAAAATAATTGATCGGTGATGGTTGTCGTATAAGAAGTATCATTGACGATATCAGTTGTTCCGCTACTATTCGTGAAGGTAATCTTCAATTCAATCATGCGAGCTAGTTCAGCTCCCAGTTTTTGTCGCAGTTCGTTCGCTGTTACATTCCATTCCAAGAGCTTTGGCACGAGAATGTCACGTACTGATTTGTCAATATCATTTCTTAATAAGGTGTTATAGAAACCTAAATTATCCTATACACTAAGGGTAAATGATATCATGCCACCGGCCCATGTAATATATGACATTATATCTGCTTTATGATGTATCATGCAGAATACAATTAGATACTAGTGGACTGCTGATCGGTTTCTCAAGTGATCTGATATCTTGGTTAACTGATGATACGATATAACGTTCTACGCTGGTCTCTTGTGAAGTATGAACCTTATTCAATATCGAAGCAAAAACGGAAGTGGTTATATGCAGCTTAAACCTCAATTCAGATGTAAAGCTGGTTCATACTGTAACTAGGCCAGGAACCGTCTTTTTGGAATGTTAAAGTTCCTGGAGGTGAAAAAAGGCGTAGGCTGAGTCCTGGTATCGACAAACCCGATATACAAGTACAAAAGATGCTGCGAAACGATTATTTTTGACTCATAGAAAGGGTTAGATTGATTATGAATTGCAAAACTTTTGGTGCTCAGAGGGCTAGCATGACTTTTAAATGATAAAATAAAAAGCGAACGTTTTATTCGTCCATTTTGCCTTAAAATTAACTTTACTTCAACGGACTATGTGAAAATGTTTCCTCTGTTTTCAGCTGTTAATTATTTTCATCGAATCACGTTAAAGTTATGTTAGGAAAATGGGGAAAACGAAGAAATTAAAAATGAAAGAATTTTGCCCTAGTATTTCATAATCAGTGTTATTTCGGCATTGTTTATCATTTTGGTGAAGAAAAATAATTCAGGGGGACCGGAGAAAATACCGAAATTAATTTTTTAATTTTTTGCCAATTCCTGTCATTGTCAAAACTGTCTCTGGAATTTTTTCATTAAACTTTAAATTTTACTTTGAACATCAGGATTTTCTGCCGATTAAAACGCTTGAATTACAAGAGTCATTCCTATCTTGATCCCTAATAAGTACGGACTCCTTCCTTGACACGTACATATTCATCTATTCTATTAGCGTTCCTAGTTTTGTTGGACAAAAATGATCATATACTGCATGTTTCTACCGTTTTAAGTTAATCTCAATTATCGTTGGCGCCTTGGGATGGTTCCTGCTTGATATGAATCGATTAGATCATCTGTAGCCTCTCCGATGAAAGACTCAAGTAACATCCATTTACTGAGCTCCGTTTTCCTTCCTCCTGCTGCCTCCCCACTTGCTATTTGAAGTTTATTGTAGACTAATTAGCAGAATTCGCATCTCACATTGCAAAAAGTGTCAAATGCTTAAGTAATTCGAAACTGTCACCATTTTCGCGCTGTAGAAGTATGCAGCATCATGTTTGAAAAAATAATACAAAAGTTGCACATGTTGTCTATCATAATTTAAGCGTTATATATAGTGAATAATTTGCTTCAGTCTATTTCCTTTAACTTACCGGCTGAATTGCTAAGTTCCCCCTCGTAAATATATGTAAAATTGATATAATTGATGTAATAGTTATCGTAAGTTTCAGAATCCCCAAGAGTACTGAAATATAAAAGTCCAATGGAAACAAGCTGTTCTGGCCAAGCTTTTCCATCATCAATTTGAAGAAACGATGCTCTATCGATGTTCGATTGATTAAAGTAATCCGCTAAAGCATCAGAAATACTGTCATTTCCTTTGAACATGTTATCATGGTCGTAATTAATACAAAGCGAGAGTGGTGGAAATGTCACATTTTTATTTATGATAAGCGAAGGATAGTAAACCGCTTCGTCTGCCAAGTACAAGTTGATTAATTTGCGACACCATAAAATCGTGAATACGCTACCAGCTAAGTAAATTGCTGCCCAGAATAGTGTTTCAGCAAGTCGGAGAAACATGACTGGTTTTTTTGTAGGAACATCGCCATTTAAGAACAAGAAGAGAATTTTTTGAAGAAATGAACTTCGATCGCCGGAATAGTTGGTACGTGCAATAGATTCTTCTTGGACTGCGTCAGAATTGTGGATAATATTCACTTTGTGATTCCGTTGACGCTCGTCACGAACATTCATATTCTTCATTATATCTTCTAATTTCGAGCTATCCGCTCTGCTGTTATTTGAGCGTCTTCTTCTTAGCTGCACATGTTTCTCTTCCCATGCGGTACTACCTCTTTTCTTCCTTGTTGTTCTTTGCTTTTCACTTTCATTTTCTTCATCATTTTTTTGATGTCTAACCACACGGCTTCCATTGCCATTTGACGAAAACATTCCATTATTTACATTTTCTTCTATGTTCTTGATATAAGCACTATCCTCATGCTTCTCTTCTTCAGGATTATGACCTTTTCTCAGCAAAATCTTCTTGATTAACTTCGTTATTAGATTCACAATGAATTCAATGATGATCACAAAATCGAGTCCCAGCCAGATTCCAAGGGCGCCTCCCAACGCTCCAATGAACTCTTCGAAACTGTTCCATGTGAATACTTGTTCAATGATGACATAATCAAATAGGTTGGCTATCATTTTTAAAGAATAGCCAGTGTAATCGTAATATGAATTGATATTTGAACCGAAATAATATTCATAGTGCCACCCTTCGCACAGAGGCACACATTTGTTTGTGCACAAATAGGTCGCATTCTCCGCATACTTTTTCAGACAAATCGAGTAATCGTCCGCTGTGCAATCGCGATAGTTGGATATGTCTGCTAAAACGGTTTTATTTTGTCACAAAGCACGATATTGCTATGGAGATTCTAATTTATTTGACTTGAGGGAAGAAGTAGAAAATAGTGAACCACAGTGTCCTACCATCGAAGAACGATTTAGGTTGCTTTTATTTCATATTATATCTCGGCTATCTCTGCTAATTATTTTTTATCTCTGTTAACTACTCGATAATTCTCAGCTTTTCTTGCCCTTGACAGCGTTGCTCTTACCTGTCAAATTGAATGTGATTGGCGAACAATGACAATTCGCTATGATCCATCCTCTGAGACACTTATTTTCACACTCTTCTCGGGTTGTATCGGATGAACATTGGACGTCGCCTTTCACATTCGGCAGCATTCGATAAAGCGCCTTCATGCCAATGTCCATGTTTATTATTTCTGTGCAAAGAAAACGATTGTAATAATAAGCATATGTTTCATTTCGTGTTGTCGCTCGTCGCGGTGAACTTTTGCTTTCACTGCCTAAGTCGATTGTAATTTCTTGACACCATGTCTTATTCCTGCCGTCATCATGCAGATTGAAATAAATGGTTTCTGTCGCACCCAATTGTCGCAGATAGGTTTGATATCCGATCAAGCGAAAGCAAATTGTATTGGTGTCGATAAATGAAATTTTACTTCCCGCGATACATTCCCTCTCGTCACTCTGATCATAATTTAAGCCAAAAAGTTGATCATAAAGGACATCGGGGAAGTAGGGATTGTGCACTGGCAAAGTGCAAATTTTTCCATCAAAAACGCTTTTCAGTTGCTCGAGAGTGATGTTATAGCGCTCAATATTCGGCACGAGAACTTTCTTCAGTGCAATCCAGTCATCACTTTCTTCCGAGTGGAAGGTAGAAATTTGCGTGAGGCCCGGCTCCCATGCCCGTTCCGCTTCATACATCATGGCGAGATATTTGAGCAGGGACAAATAGATTTCATCATCATAAGTCTGATTTTCATGAACTTCAAATATGCCTTCAGGTGACACAGATTCTTCAAAAAATTGAGACCAAGCTGACGAATAATTAAAACTTGATGAAGAGTATATGTTGAACAGCTCTGATGGATTAATTCTCAAACAAATTGTCATGTTCGGAAGCTGAAAAGGTTTGTAGATTATTCATTAGTAGTAGTATTCATTCTATTGTTCGTTCTCTAATGGATGCAGACCGGATTTGCCTGTGAACGATAAAAGCGCGCGCTCACCACTGCTCTACGACCTAGCCTTTTCAGGACAGTGGCGAGCCCTATCTTTCTTTGTAGATATCTGAATGCTTCTCTCTGCTCACCTCTACCTTTGTCAGTCATTCTTAATTTCTGTTCTATTTTTTGATATACAGATGAATCGAAATTTTACTTACAAATGTAACGTTGTTAGCAACCACAGCTTTCATATTTGTTGTCACTTGATCATCGCGATACTGTTCAATCACTTCGAACGACGAAGTGATAGTCAGATAACTGAACGCCAAATAAACTATTGCCCAAAACAATGTCTTCGCAATATGTTTCACAACAGTTAATAGAGTCCGTTCCTCAGGGAGAATATTGTACTCTCTAACTAATTTGTCCAAATGGTAGCGTATGGTTTTTTTGTTGATTAGAGATGTCAGCTTTTCTTTATGACGCTGTTCTGATATGTTTTCCGATTTCAAGCGAATTAAATACTCTCTATACATCCTCGTTTAAATCTTGATAATTTGCTTGCAGGACCAGCTGCAGATAAGTAAAACTGCAATATTTAATTCTATCAATCTATATATTACCGTCGTCTTATTTGTAAGCAGACGAGGAATATTACAAGTAAAATACACCTGCTTAAGTTTCGTCAATTAGTATAAATTTGCTATGTAACTTGCGCGACAGATAAAACACGTATTCACTCGCCAATTTTGCAACGCAAAGCAGCCAGAAGAAAACATGAGAGCTCTAATTAGCGAACTGCAAACAATTAGCAGTTAAAGCAGTGAATTGTATTCAAATTTAACCTTCATTACATAGCTAGTCTTGCATCAGTGACCGCCGTAATAATGGTAGAAAAGAATTCGGGACACCTAACTGCGCAATGCAAAAACAAGTTACTTCGAACAAAAGTAGCAATATGTCAGCTAATCGAAGAACTGCAAACAAAAATCATTGCAGCGGAAATACCGTATTTCTTCCAATAGACGCCCCCCTCCAATAGACGCCCCCCTCCAATAGACGCCCCCCTCCAATAGACGCCCCCCTCAGGCGTAGGTTGAAAAAATAGACGCCCACCCTCCAATAGACGCCCCCCCCCCAAGTTATCGTCCCTCTCTAGGACAATTAAAGTAATCAATGCTATGCAGTGTAGGTCAGTGCTGAACTCCCA
>NIUQ01005152.1:0-11547 GCA_002796945.1 Plectus sambesii
CATCGAATATAAAACAAATGAACGAACGAACCGCAAGCATCGTCTTCGATCGATCGCAAAAGTTGCCGCGCTTTGGTTGGACTTGACAAATGCAGATCCGGACCGAGCAGCAAATCTTCTGGCAAAGGGCCAAGGCTCGTTAACGTAGACTGCAGACTGCAGGTTAAAGTCGTTCCGCCTGAAAAAAGACAGTCGTTTAATGCGCCGTTTAATTTTCAAATATTCTCTTCAACTTTACACAATTCACCGCTAACGTTTCGTGGCGAGATCCAAGCCTGCTTTTGTTTAATTGATTGTATGGTCTATTAAGCCCGAAATAAATCAATGGATTGTACATCAATAACTATAAGCGTTTCAATATTCTGCGACACCAACCCACTGCATAAAAGCAGTTCAGAAAGAGAGAATGCGGAAACCTCGAAGGAAAAAAGTTGGAATATACAGAGAAATTTATTTACAATAGAACCTAAGGGACCGGCCAGAATCACCGGCATAAGAAAAATACTGGTATACACGAATTCTACTGTAAAAGAAAGATAAAAAAGCAAACCATTTGAGACGATTGACGGTACGACATCATCCAGCAGATCTCCAAGATCGCTGACAGAAACGACGGGTAAGACGGCGCCGTTGCAGTGGCGCTTTCCAAAGCCATTCTCAACCGTGTTCAAGTGCAACAGCCCGTCCACCGCGTCCAGAGTATCCGATGGCTGAGAGCCAAGTAGGAGCAGTGATTCTACCGCCTCCTCATCGCCCGCTGTACCCGACTCGTACGACTTTATCTCCTTGAGAATCGACAGCACGCATGCCTGGATATTGGTATTTTAATTAATTGCGTTTCATTTTTTATTGAACCAAATTTCGTGATATTTTATGGTCACGGCTTTTAAAAGATAANACAGCACGCATGCCTGAATATTGGTATTTTAATTAATTGCGTTTCATTTTTTATTGAACCAAATTTCGTGATATTTTATGGTCACGGCTTTTAAAAGATGAGCAATCGCAGTAGGATTCATTATTACGTCTGTGAGAACGGTTTATAGCTATTGAACAATGTGATGATGTCAAACGGTTTGAGCGTATTTCATCGCATGCTTTTACTACTCCCATAAGTACAGCTGCGTAAAATATTTTGAATTTGCGTACTTGCTTGTATCAAACCAGCACACCTTATCGAGTTCATTTCGCGATATTTAATATCACTATGTGACATACATAAGTGCGCGAACCAAGTACTATTTCCTCATAAACATATGTTCTGCATCATTTCGCCTTGCGGTAACAAAAAAATGAACAGTTTTTAGCAAAAGAATGAAAATGCTCAAAGTAGAAAAGTTCAAATTGTCACCTGTTTGTCGCTGTCGCCGTTGCCGTTGCTCGACATCATCAGTGATCCGACCATGGCCTGCGTGGGCGACGTATCCATAGGCCGCGCCGCGCACGAGTGAAATACGCAAAAAGACTTTCTTATTCTCGAGTCAAATCTGAAATACAATGGAATTGTTTTTGTTTATGAAGGCTATCTTGACCGGTCCTGAATTTTTGGAATATATTTTGCGCATAGCGAATATCGCTTATAATAATCATTTTGGCCGGTCCTGCAATTACCAGTATAAATGATTTGCATTGCACATCAAAAATTGTTGCGTTACTCTCTACTACTCAAAGGGTATTCGATCAAAGACTTCTTCTACAATCATGTATGCTCCTTTTTTCTCTCCGTCAACACGATAAGCGCCGAACACCAGTACAAAATATTTGACCTCTACCTTGTATCATCATACAAAGTACAGCCTCCTTGCCCTAAGTAGGCGTCCATGTGCGTTGATTTAGTGTAATGATATTTGATTAAGCTAAATATTTTATACTGGCGCCAGGCGGCCACAAAACTGCACTTCGCATCTCGTATTTTGTCCATCTTTCAACAAACAAAACATATCAGCTTTGTTGTAGGAAAGCTTTGGCTTATTTTCCCCCTTTTTACTTTGCGTTCAAAACAGTTGGGCTGGTCGCTTCGCAACATGACTAAACAGCTTCTATACATGAGTACTGACGTAAGAAGAACTCCAAAGAGCGAGACCCATAAAGAATTAAATCGTTGGTTTGTACCTTTCGAACGTTTATAGTTTGCTGCGACTTTTACTAATGTGCCTTCCAAGAACGCGGCGGCATTTGAATTTGCCGCCGTGCATTGAACACAGGCGATAACTAAATCAAACTTCGTAACCGAGAACGACAGAGCTTCTCATCGGCTCTCTATCAAGTAGTTTAACCCGAATAGCTTCATTATAAGCTTTAACGGAGGTTAACAACTAGCGGTCGAGAGTAAATATAGCAACGGGGCGTGTTCATCAAGCTTAATGTATTATTTAAAATAGTCCCAGACAGAGGCGGACGATTTAACGTGGCCATTGGCAAAAAATGTCTACTGAATACCAATAACGCTCTTCGGTTGATAAACTCCATCAACATTGAGGTTTTTACAAGCTGAATGCTATGTTTTGACGAAGCGTAGCGACAAAAGAAAGCTATCAATGAACAGCAATATTCCGATTGATCGATGAATTTACGATAAAAACTTAAATCTCACTTTTGCGCTTCCACTCGTTGTGTTAGATTATTCAACAGCGCGCAAAATTCACATCTTCAAGGGTAGCTTCAACATTCGCTTCCTCGTTGGCGACAATAACTCCACCATCTTCGCTAGCGCCGACCAGACAGACATTTCGTCATACACAATGCTTGAGCGTCTGGCGTAAAACGGGAGAAAGAAATGTAGTTGCGCAAAGTGCACCTTAACGCGTAAACTTACGCTCTAACGCCACAGTCTGCATTTTACGCCACAAAAATAAACGGCGCGTACTGGCGTTTGCCGCCGAAATTTTTGCGTATTCGAGCGATTTGATCGCCATCTCTCCCGGTGCACTGTCTAGCATCCCGGTGGTTTTAGGCTAAGCTTTTTTGAATCGTGAATTCAGCCTGAACGCCTTCTAAGGGTACTTCAACCATGAGCGACTCTGATTCAAAGCAGTAAGCATTTCTATTGGCTTATTTTTCGTTTAATTAGCTCTTTTAATGGGATTCTGTCACCAAAGCGAGACATAATGGTTTGGGTAGAAATAGGTCTACTTTTCTTTGCGAATGTTTGCCAATTTCAAGATACAAATTAATTGGTTGATTATTTACGTATTTATCAGGCCGCAGTTATTATTATTATCTAAGTGATTTGAAATTTCAACACTAACTGCTCGATGAGATTGCGAAATAGCGGCTTTTATTTCAAAATATTAAGAGTGAAAGTCAATTTAAAAGTGCATTTGAAGTTTAAGGTGACTGCTTATTACGTTCATAAAGTATTTTTCGAATAGTCCATGAATTGTGGCAATAGGATTCGTATCAGATGATCGTGGGCGTCGAAAACAGACTTACTTGCCCTCGTGGGATGATATCTTGGCAACCATCGATATGACAATCTTTGACCATATTAAAATAACCCGGTATGACATATCGAATGAGCTTTCTTTAATGCCTCTGTTAATACACAATTAATCTCAAACTCAATCGTCTTCTCCATGAGATCTTTTGAAAAGGGAGCTGCGATGTTTTTAAATTCTTAGACTTAAAATTCATGTAATCATTCCAGCGGAATGGACGTAACGGAGGAGGAGCTTAAGAGCGCAAAGAACCTTGGTGATCTCCTAAAGGGAACGGGCCTCTTCGAGCAGGCGGTGCACGAGGAGTTCCTCGGCTCTCTGTCAGCCCCGGTGAAGCGTCGTCTTCGCGCCCTCAAGAAGCTACAGCTCAGCGGCATTCAACTCGAGGCCAAGTTCTACAAGGAAGTTCACGACCTCGAGTGCAAGTTCGCTGCCGACTTCCAGAAACTCCATGATAAGGTTGGTCGCTTTCGAGGTCGTGCAGAAACGAGCGCCTAATGCCGGTACAATAGATTTTACATTACCGTATATCACCGTAAAATTTAGCGCATTGCGCACTTCAGATGTACGCGTGAATAGAAAGTTTAACAATGTTAAACATTTGTCCAGGTGTTAGGCGCTGGTTGCGTGGAGTGTCATATTACAAATGTCATTGAGATGAAGGTGAGCAAATGCACGTGCTGTGAGTAAGAGAGAATGACTCGCTTTCATTTGACTGGGCCTTTAAATAAGAAATGAGGGTAATTCTAGCTGTAAGAAAGATACCGTTTTAAACTACCTATGATATTCTGCATTGTGATATGTTAATTGCAATGCATACCATTTAAAAAGACTACAAGAGGATTTATGTTATAAAGAGTGCTCTGTGAATTAGAAAGTGTCTTTATTCACGTTCAAATGGTAATAACAGTAATCTATCGCCACCGACTTGTCATTGCTCAAAGCAGTTCACGGTACATTTCGCTCAGTTGAAGGTGTCGCAGTTCCCCTTTTAAGCTATATGAAATCGGGCTATAGTAATGGGCCAAAAACTATATTCTGTACAGGGTTTTGATAATTCTTCATTTTTGTTAACATCTCGTTCAAATTGACTGCAGAGATGACGAAATTGGGTATGATGATTCGAAATTAAATGCAAAGCTGTTGATTTTCAATGCGAACGTGACTATTGAATATCCTGTTAATTTAAGCGACGCGATATCATCGGCGGAACGACTGAGCCGTCGGATGCTGAAGCCGACTACCCGTTGATTCACGGTCTTTCTGAGGAAGACCACGCTAAGCTGCTCGCGAGCGGAGATCAGACGAACGCCGCCGACGTCAAGGGCGTCCCCCAGTTCTGGCTGACCCTCTTCAAGAACGTCGAACTCCTCGCCGAAATGATTCAGGAGCATGACGAGCCAATTCTTCAACATCTCACCGATATCAGCGTCGAGATGAACTCCAACCCTACTGTATGTCTTTTTTGGTTTTATTTTGATATCGTAAGCGTTTGCGAGGGTGACCGGTACTTACACCCCACCAACCGTAATCCTTCCCTTGACGAGCGCTTAGCTCAGTAAGTGATTTTAATCCTCAACGTGTGCGACGCAGCCAAGGCACACGGTGAGCATTGAAATCATTTACTGCATTTAACGCAATCAGGCAACAGTTTGAAATTGGTGGGGTGTAAGTACCGGCCACGGTTTGCGAGAGAGTGGGGATTGAGTCGATTTTTGCGGTTTGGACGTTTCGGCCAGCGGTTGGATTATATACCGTTTTTACTTTATTCAGGATGAGTTTAATTTTAAAGAGAGTGTTTTTAGAGTAGGATTAATGGGTAAGTCGTTTTTCAAGTGGGACAAGCGGAAATTGAATGTTGGAATATGTCCTAAAAGTGAATGATAACGTTGGTTTCATAAAACTGCTGTTATTTATTACGCAAGTGGGCGATCGATTGGGATGGAGTCTTGGGAAATATCCCGACACCCATTACATCTGATCAATCTTCACACTGCTCTCAATTGCAGAAGTTTAATGAAAACAGCTCCCGCCTTGTCTGTAGTCCGCACCGATCTTTCCTGAACTACTGCTCATTTTACAACGTGAATCGAAGAAGTAATATGCTCAAATAGGATCTTAACCCAAATTTCTGAGTGAAATGAGCAAAATATTCAACAATGGGCAATTCTCAGTTGGTGCTAATAAGTGTGCGTTCTATTTTTGCCAACTTTAGGCAGGTCGGTCGAGCGATTTGTTAGTGCGTCTTCGCTGAAAATTGCCGGATGTCGTGTGACGGCTGGGCGGCGCGCGGAGTAATTTTTTCATGCGCGTTGTGTTGGCCCTGTGCCAGCAGAATAGCGACGCGGAGGAGTGTTATGCTGGCGCTTATCTTCCTTCCAGCGCCGTTAGACGGCCGTTGGCTTTGCTCGTTTAGCAAATCGTTCGGTGGACCCGCTCCCTGCCACAATGCGATAATTGAAATGCAATTCACTTTCTTCGCTTGTGAATTGAAATGCACCGCAATTCGTCATAATTAGTTACTCTTTTGTTTAATTTTCTCACGTTTGTGTTCCATTTCGTTAGACTAATGTTTTAGTTGACTACAGAGATGACGAAATTGAATGGAACAGTGACGAATTATGATGAATGACGCTTTAAATTACCATCTTTACTCGGGTTCTTTTATAAATTCGCCTTTAGCTCGCTTTTAATGTTTTTGCGCAAAATAGCGTACCGTAGCGTGGTTTGTATTAGGTAGAAATGGATTTGACGTTTATGTATCTTCACTTTCAGGGCTTCACCTTGTTCTTCCATTTCTCGCCAAACGAGTACTTCACGAACAAGGAACTCACGAAGCAATACACCCTCAAGTGCGATCCCGATGAGGATGACCCCTTCGAGTACGACGGGCCCGAGATCGTCGCCTGCAAGGGGTATGGCATTCTTCTCTTTGAGAGCTTAAGGGAGTGTCATCACTGTTTGAGTGATAGATCAGCAGGGGATGTTAGGGATTATGGGGAAATTTTAGTCTTTTGTTGTTCGTGGAAGATTTGCGCAAAATTGTCTTTGTAGAAATCTATAAAGTTTGATTAGTATAGTAACTTTTGCCATAACTTATTATATTGAATAAGATAATTTATCATTACGTTTTACTGTCTTATTTTGTTGGTATTTGCCAATATTCTAACTGTGTAATTGGGGGCAGAGTCGTACCGTATATCTTTATCTCACTATTTCATTTCAGCTCCAAGATCGAATGGAAGGAGGGCAAGAACGTGACAGTTAAGTTGATCAAGAAGAAGCAAAAGCATAAGGCGACCGGCGGCACTCGATTCGTCACCAAACAGGTTCGTTTTTTGGCTTTTTTGTTTATTCGCTCTGTTTTATTTGTTTCAAAGTGATCGAGTGTATGAATGGTATTTGAGTGCTCAGCGTTGCGGTCGTCAGGTTGGCTGTTGCTATATAATAAGTGGTCTGGTAGAGAAAGTGCGGGAGATTTGAACGGTCGAATGTTACCTGGATGCGTTTCGTTTATATCTTAGCGTTTGATATTGTCAAAAATTTCACTGGGTCAGTAGTTTATGGGATATAAATGTTGGGGATTTTTAACCGATTAAGAAATCCATGAGAGCACTGTCAGACTTTCTCGCAGAAACTTTGCAAAAGTATCATGATTGGCTTTTGTATTACTGTCATGAAGTAGGAATCGATGTATTTATAAGTAGGCGTGATCTCATTGCTCGATTAGATGAGTCAAATGAACGTTGCCTGATTTTCAGGTGAAGGCCGACAGCTTCTTCAACTTCTTCGAGCCGCCAGTCAACTCGCCTGAAGACGAGGCCAACCTGGTAAGTACGCTATTATTTTTCTTATTGCGCGTACGGATGAAAGAAGCGCTTAAAGACTGTTCTGAATATAAACACAATTTCGCGATCCTTAAGAAGAAATCGAGCGAGCCATTGCTTAGTGACTGAGTGCTCGCCTTTCGATGCTTGAACACAGTTTTCCATCAAAAATGATGATCATTTCTGAATTTTTCGTTCGGAAATTGATATAAAGAAAGAAAGTAGACCCTGTGATGATGTGATCCGATTGTAACATATCTGATGTGATTTAATGGGACGGAATGCTAAGATGGTGATGAATTGATATAAAGAAGCGTTATCGACTTTCGAAGCGGCTTGCCTTATTCAGTCCAAGATGTCTTGTTCCTAATCAACACATTTTGATTATAAGTTATATGTACCTGTCTGAACATACGGCTGTTTAAGGATGAGGAGACGCGCATGCTTCTGCACGCCGACTTCGAGGTCGGACAAGCGCTCCGAGACCGCATCATCCCGCGCGCGGTGCTCTACTACACTGGCGAAGCCAACGACGACGATTCCTTCGATGATGAGGACGAGTGCGAAGATGAAGCGGTTGGTTCTTTTTTGGTTTCTAACTGCGGTATTGACAAGTGTATGGCGCGTTCTTGCGCTATTTCCTTTTGAATATTTTCCTTTTTCGAAGACGAATCCTTGTCTTTTAGCGGTCTATCCGCGTGGTTTCTGTATTTCTCAAGGTTTCCTCGCTTGGAGAGACATTTTTGCCGGTAATACTAAAGTGCCCCGAAAATTAACCAAGTCTTGCTAGAACAACGCGTTCTCAGCTTTAAAGAGACCTAAAAGAAAGAAAAGTATCTAAATGTGAACGAAACGGATCGATAGTGCTGCTCAGTTATTTCATCGACACTTTTTATAACCATTTTCAGAACATAACGTTGTTCATTATAACGGTTCATCCATTTAAACGCATATTAGTTGATTAGCTTGCATGGACCATTTCGTACTGTAATTAGACCTTTAACCCTCTTTATTATTATTGAAATATTTTGATACAGTACATTTTTTTGGGTTTTATGGATTAATTTCCGAATTTTATTGATATTTTTTAGGATGATGACGAAGAGGACGGTGAAGACACCGACGACGCCGAGTGATTTCCCCCCACCCGTCAATTTGTTAACGCTTGTGATGCAGATTGCGATCACAGAGATTTGTTTGTTCTTTTAATACTCGTTTCTCTCATTGCGTCGTTGCCTTTTTGTGTTCCGATTGAGTTGATGATTGAGAAAAAAGCTTATTTGAACTACGAGTTGCTATTTTGTTTCCTTTTGACCGCGTCCGTCTGCGATGAAGCTGACTTGTGATTGGTTCAGCCCCGTAACGAATGAGGTCTAAGGTTTCGATAAAGATTTACTATGAGTCGCTACCGCCATCGCCTCGACTGTTAACGGAAATTGTTTTTGCTCGATGAATAGATCGTTTGCCCTCAGCGTTTCCTGTAGAAGCTCGGTAGAAGCGCTGCGGAAGCTGAGAGATGACTAGCGTGATTAGTTTATTGTTATGCTAAGTCTCGAATCGAGGGACGTTTCATGATAGGCTAGAAGACTGTTCTAGTCGCGCTTATTAACCGCTCATAACGCATAGCATGTGGGTTGCTGCCGCTAACGCAGATTACTCGCAAGCTAATCTGCTCTGAGAATGTTTAACAATTTTGCACGCTGCTTGTGCGTCCGTTAGTGTAAAGGCTAGTGAATGCAGACTGTCTTCAACCGTTTATCGCGTGATACGCATCTACGCGATTCATCGTACAAATATTTCACACAACAGGATAGTTGGCTAAATCACGTGGTTATCGTCGGCAATGTTGGTGATTGAAAATGCGAATGTGCACTGATTCGATTGAGCACGAAGTAGTAGGCGATGAGCAAGCAATATTACTTGGAGGTAACGATGGGCGCGTGGCACTCGCGAATAATGACGTTGAAGTCGTGCGCGTGAACGTCGGTAATAGTCATGTTGTATTCGTTCTTGAGCAAAGGATCCGTCTCGGGCTCGTTCTCTTGTTCTTCGTCGAAACACGCAGACATGGGGGTCGAATTGTCGCATTCTGTAATTTCCAACGCGATGGCCCCGATGGCCTCTTGGGAGCCGTCTTCATCGTCGTCGTCTTCCTCGCACGCTTCGGATTTCACTCTTTTCGCCGACGGCGGAGATTCTCTGACCGATCGCTGGTCCTCTATCTTCACTTCTGTAGGTTCGACCGCGATCGCGAACTAAATAAGATTAAAGTAATCGTCGCTTAAGGCCGATACACCTTTCATATTTCCACACAAGGTTATTGTCACAGAACAAGTGTCATTTGAGAAGAAGAATATAAGTCAACATAAACGCACCTCAAGATGGGTTAGCCAAAATGTCGTATATTTTACGCACCTCAATATATTCTTTACTAAATAACTTTCATATGTCCTCCAAACAAATTCACTAATACTCTCACGGCTGTCCGAAAATAACCTCTCTGATTACATCACAGCCACAATCAATTAGTAGAAATAAAGAGGCAACAGAATGTATACTGTATTCTATAACTCAGCCTTCGTCTGAATTGAGCATGCTCCTGCAGCTTAATTATATCATATGTACGGTTTAAGGAACAACTGCAATGCTGAATACAGATATATAACCGATTACCTATATCTCAGCTAAAGAATGATAAGACAACAGACCTGCTCGGTCGCTTGACTGTTCGCTGTCTGTCTGGTCTTCGGCAACGTGGCGGACGTAGTTGGCAAGTCGTCGATATCCTCGTCGAGTTCTTCGTAACGCTGCGAGCTGCGAACGACATTGCGCCGTTTGGACTGGCGTCTGGTAGTGACGACCATATTGGCGCTGGGTTCGTCCTCGCTGCTAGTGCTGCTGTGCACTTGCTGAGATCGCTCGAAAACGTCCAACAACGATCGGTCGAGGATGTTCTCCTCGGGTTCCCAACTGTTATGCCTGAAAGGAAATGACTAAGTGATTGTAAGTTCCCGAAGACAGGTGGGTGGCTGTGAGTGGATAACGCAATCCTCTTCGCCGAGTCATTCAACCTTGGCGGTAAATTCTACGGCGGTCGTATAGTCTGCGTCATAGCCGTTGACTGACGTAAAATTTCACGGTCAAGAAACGGGCCGCAGTTGGAATGCCCTCGGTGTTGACACGAATGGCGCTAATACGAAATAAAGTGACATTATTGCTGTTTTTCTGGACTCTTTGCCGAAACTTCTTTTGAACTAGAATTATTATCGATCATATAGGAAATGGGGGTTAAAATTTTGGCTTGGGAAACTTGCGCCACCTCCTCAGAGGTAAGAAAAGCGCGCAATCACAGTATGTCGCGTAATGTGCGCATCTTTGTAGTTAGAAACGAAGTGATCATTAGTGGTCACGAATATGCATTCTTGATAAATGAAGCACATTCTATCCGACGCTTTTGGGACTTCAGAAGCAATCACGAAGGTGCAAGGCTGCTCCCTGTCTTTGCATGATCGGATGAAAGATGAAATTGTTGTTAATTTTTGCGTTGGTACTGAAGGGGATAACCGGATTGATTACTTTAGCCTTTGCCTTGTGACCCATTATCCTCGTTTGGTTTCAATAACTGAGACAACGAAGAGCACTGACTTATTTGAGTAATCCTTCCACTTGACCAGATACTCGACCTTGCCGGCGGCCTGCAACAAAACAAAGTTTGACAGTGAATTTGAAGTACGCGCGTAAAAACCCCGCGTCATGGACTGATCTGGAAGGTGACGCGGCACCACGGCAAAGGCGATCATTTCGAATCGCGTGTTTCTTAGGCTTTATTTATATTCCTGCTACAATGCGTGCTTTCTGCTATATTTAGCCTGATATTTGTTTACAAGTTCCGCGCTTTCATAACGATCAAAGATCATGGGTAAGTGACCCTTCATCATAAAAGTAGTGATATCATATGACTGAGTAGGTCAATATAATGAATCACGCTATCGCACCGAATGGAACGTCTTTTATCGAAGTATAAACACGGCTTTAGTTGCTTAATTCCAAATACTCAACTAGGAACTATTTTAACGAAAACGGCAAATAAAGACAAATTCGATATGACGAATCGTTCCTGTACCAAAAATATCTCATCGCAACCTCAATGGACAGGCTACCAGTGGGCAGAGGGAGCGAGGGGAAAGAAAGACGGCAGCTGAGGCCGTTTGCATTGCATTCGGGCAATAAATAACCTGGCCTTGAGGGTCCAGCCGACTGGCGCACAGCGCTTTAAGGCAGGG
>NIUQ01005153.1:0-11524 GCA_002796945.1 Plectus sambesii
TGAAATATTAATGCGAAGTGTTATAGATGTTTATGTTATCGATGTGACGCACTAAATAGACCTCGATTAAAGATCAAAGGACAGAAAGGCTATTATGATTAGAGAAAATATAATTTAGTTACGGCAATACGATTACAGCAGCATATGCAGCGTCTAACGAGGATAATGAGCTAAAGCGTGTTTTCGACAAGAAAAGTCAATCGCCTTAAAGAAAAGTTACAGAGATGGCCCACGCAGTTACCTAATATACATTCTAGCATGTTATCGCGTGCGGCTAATTACAATTTGGTCTTTGATACACTATTTGCAAATATCGTAGCTCTCTTTCGTCAATAATTGACTAAAGGAGTGTATTCAAATCGCACCCCTCGAAGGCGTCATTCGAAATTTTTTCAACAGGCTACAACCCCCCCCCCCTTGAGCGGCCGAACACTAGCAAAGTCTGATGTCAGTTAGTGATGGCAGTTTGCAACTCTAACTGATTTAAGCGTGCTTTTTTGGCAAATATTAAACATCATGGAATTCTACCTTTTATCATAGTTTCATCATTTGGAACTTAAGTGAAGAAATTTCGAGGGAGGGGAAACCGAAAATGGGCTCATAAAGTGTGACTCCTCGCTTTACTCCCTATGCAATGAGCAGGAATTTTTGACGAAATTGAAACGGAAGAGAATGAAGGGCTTCTGGAGCACTTGTTTCGACAAAAAAAAGCCGCGAAAGTACGTACAGATACAGAGGAAAGCCAACGTTTGCAACACTCATATTGATTATGCTCACGGTGCTAATGCTCTAGTGTTTAGGCGTAGGAGTCCAAAGGCGAGTTCTAACACCAAAAAAGAAGTCTATCAGAACAATATCATATTCTATTGCCCTGGTATGAGACTGTTCATAGTATAGAGGACTCGCGTGTAAGCGTATAGTTCGAGGAGCGAGCAATGAACTCGACTGTAGCAAGAAAAAATAATGACTGAGTAAAGAGATCTCATCTCCTGTTACGGTCTCTTTCAAATTGTCGATCATGTGCTGGACGTAGCTGGGATACGCACGGCGACGCGCATCGCCGTCAGTGCGCCTCCCGCTCGCTGCCGTGCCTTCGTTTGATCATGAGAATTCAAAGAAGAGGTTGCGTCAGAGCTTCCATACGATTGGCTACTAGTCTAATATCGGCGTTCATCATCCGGTTGAATTTAATAATTGTGTATCTATTGCGTGAAACAAAACTGTAATCTGTCAAAATGTTCAACGGGCTTTCTGTGGCATGAAATAAGCGCCCTCGTCTACATATCATCGTCCATAGGGTCAATAATGCGCGCTCGAGCGACGTCATTTAGACCTGAGAAGAATGAGAAACGACGCTCTTTCTCTCAAACAACACTCGCGTTGTCATTATTAATTGAAAAGGTAAAAGTTACGAACATTGTTTTTTATTAAACGAAATTGTCGAGCTATAAGGTTAGTTCACTTTACAAATACAGTAAAGTTGGCAGATCAAAAGATTCCTTCGAAATCGGGCTACCATCGAGCATTTGGACATTTTAGTGGCATCAAAGCTATCAAGTTTTTGTACTTTTCGCGATTTGAGAAACGAAAAATGTAACTGCCCCCCTTGATGCTCGCCATCGAAATATTACAGCTACCGTAATAGTTGGTGCGTATAGCTTTCATCCGAATATTACGATTTGCCCCATTCTTTTTTCGGTTACAATTCCAATATACCGTAGTCTTTCTTTTAGCCGCTGCTAGCACAACGGCATTTTATGCGCATTCCAAAAAAGGGCAACCGTTTCCCCATATGTTGGACGCAATCCCCGAATTATTGGAATCTGCATCCCATGCTTGAATAATTGTACAAATGTAGGTGAATAAAAGAATTGCCACGAAATGAAATTTTGATCGTTCGCAATCATTCGCTTTAAAACTCAGCGAGTTTAACAACTCTGCAGTGTACCGGTAGTATGTAAATTTTAACAACGAGATCGCCTCTAGAAATGATTTGCGTGTGATGGCTTGCGTTGATCCGCGCGCGATAAAACTACGTTTCTATTATTTCTATTATTCCAGTAAGCGCCTCGCACCGCGGGTGGCTAGTCCCACTCTTCGTCGCTGCCTTCCCCCTTTCCCCCCTGTGCCTTCTACCCCTCTTCTACTACCCCTTCGTGCTTCTTCTGCGCGCAGCCATCGTCTGTGATGGCCAAATTGGCATGGTCCGTCCTTTGGACGGCCTTGGCGCTCGTCAGCGCCGCACCGGAGAAATATGCTCAGCATCCGACCGCCGCCGACCTCTTTGACTTAGCTGCTGGTCAGTTGGGGATTTCATCAAGTCTACGTGTCACTATATAAGTGCTGGTTTCCCGATGAGTATTAACTGTGCTTAAGTTTCTGTTAAATAAGGGTTAAAATATCAAATGAAAATTTTATCCAGCAATCTGTATAATTAAACATTTTGCAGGCTTCGATTGCACTGGTAAAGACAACGGCGCGTATGGCGCAGGTTGTTCTCGAGACTACTGGCTCTGTTGGGAGGGTACGGCGACTGAACAGTGGTGTCCCGAAGCCTTCAAGTTCAACGCCGAAAATGGGCAGTGCGACTTCCCGCAGAACGTGTTCGAATGCACTGGCGTCCGCACCACGACCGCTTTCTCGTCGGATGCTGGAACTTTGGCTCCAGGTATGTCTCTGACATTTTTAATATCTTAAATGTGCTTGATACGTGCCGGAACCAAAAAGTAAGCCTGCGATCTGAACTTTGATCTCTTAACACTTCGCACTAAATTTGCTACAATTTTTACTGTACGTTGCTATAACTGCAACTTGCCATGCTTGTGAAACCAAACTTTTATTAAACTCGTCAATTTGCTTTCAGTGAACTTTGACTGTTCTGCTCTGGAGGACGGCGACTATTCGTTCGCGGAAGATTGCCAAGAGACGTTCGTGACGTGCGTGGCTGGCGGCGCCTACCAGCGCGACTGCCCCGCCGGACTCTCTTTCGACTACATTAACCGCATCTGCGATCGCCTTGAGAACATCGTCGCGTGTGGCGGTTCGCCTCCCACTGGTAATATCGTTGAATTATTTTCGTCGCCTTTAGCCACTACCGTAAGCAAGATCTGGGCAGAACATGTTGCAACAATGATTTTAGCTATATTGATCAGTTGAGAATGGATTTCAGAATCGGCCCCGGTGGAAATCCAGTACGAGTGCCCGGAACCGTTCGGATCGTTCGCTTTGACGACTCAGCTGTGCAGCGCTACGTACTTTGTGTGCGACAACACTGTCGCTTCGATCGCCCTCTGCCCAGACCCGACTATCTGGGACGACACGAACAAGCAGTGCCGACTCCCTACCGAGATCCCCGAATGCGGTACGTTTTGCGGCATTTTTTACAATATCGATGGCTTGTCAACAAGCATCGTGCAGTTAATGAAAAGTCCAACTTTCTCAAACAGGAACGTTTAGACTCATTTAATCGCCATAAATTCTAAATTCGATTCGATGTAAATCGTATACATTAGAAGATTTTATTCCAGTAATTCGAATGTAATCTTTAGCATTCGACTGCGCTGGCAAGGCCGATGGTCCTTACAGTCAAGGCTGCTCGCAGACTTACTGGTGGTGCTGGGAAGAGAAGGCGACGAAGCTGTCTTGTCCCGACGACAAGATCTTCAACGGCGAGAACGGTCAATGCGACGTTCACGACAACATCTTTGAGTGCACTGGCATCCGTATCGCCATTACTCAGCCGTCCTCTGACTTTGCCACACCGCCTCCAGGTAAGACCTTTTCCTATCAGTCAAGCGTATCCAATTTATCAAGTTTTTTTTACCACGTTCATTTTTTTAAACTGTGTCTCAGAACTAATGTAACGATAATGTACCTTAACGACTAGCATTTGCGGTTGAGGATTAGAGCCGCACCCTCTCCGTTTCGCAACCGCGGTTGATAGACTGGGTGCAGAGCCTCTAATGCTGCCTCAG
The DNA here is from genome assembly GCA_002796945.1 of Plectus sambesii. Taxonomy (NCBI): domain Eukaryota; kingdom Metazoa; phylum Nematoda; class Chromadorea; order Plectida; family Plectidae; genus Plectus; species Plectus sambesii. The sequence goes on from NIUQ01005153.1 coordinate 3,975, forward strand.
TGGAAAGCGGCTACTGAATCATTAGGTCACATGAATGCTCTTTTTTCAGTTGACTTCGACTGCTCGAACGTGCACGACGGTAACTACGCGTTCACCAACGGCGATCTCTGCCAGGTCAAATTCGTGTCGTGCGCCGGTGGCGTTGCCTGGGAGCTCTCGTGCCCTTCTGGTCTGCTCTTCGACCCTGATCTTCTGACTTGCGAGCGACCCGAAAATATCGTCGCTTGCGGCGGATCGCCGGCCGAACCGACCACCACTCAGTACTACGAGCCTTCGACTCGCCCTACTCACTACAACGGTTATGTAAGTAAAGTTTTGAATATTAAAAGTACGATGTCATTATTGACAGCCGTTCATTCCTCTTTTTTTTAAATTGTGTGCAAATGCCCGCTTCGCTTCAAAGTGTTTTACCTAGCTGATGGGTGGGGTAGAGAACCGTAAATTTGTCAAATTGATAAATTGGTCAAGATATCTAATACACAGTTAATTTCAGACCGCTCCTGCTGCCGAACCTACCACTCGCCGTCGGCCGACTACTCGTCGACCTCACACGACGGTACGTTACGCTCTAAGGTCTTCGGGCGAAAATTATCAATATCCTACAGTAAAAACATTAAATTCAGTGATAACGAACCTGAAATTTTGGGTTAAATTTATCTTTATATGCCGGTACTTTATTCGTCGGTTTTAGACTCCGGCTGCGGAACCGAGCACGGACGACTACGAAGATGACATTCCTGAGGCCGAGCCTACTACCCGCCGTTCGTACAACTTGCGAAAGACGACGCCGGCTGCCGAGCCGACCAAGACCTTCTACGAGTACTCGACTCGCACGTACCAGCCATACAAGCCGACCATCGCTTCCAATCCGCCGACCCGCCGTTCGAGTTACACCTACCGACCGACGCCCGCTGAGCCCGTCACCGAGGAACCAGAGGATGCCGACCTTTGCGACGGTCAACCTGACGGAACTGAGATCGCGGTTAGTTATCTTAAATATATCTTCAGCTCCGGTGTCAGGCACGCGACAGAGATAACGACACATGCTCTTCCGGTCGGCTATGTTTCGGTCTCGTGGCCACGATGACCGCCATTGCTGACTCCTTATCGGAAAACATTCAGCGAGGAAAAATTATATCTTCAGCTGCGCTCCAATATTTAACGTTCGATTGCCGCAATACTGCCACTTCTCCATATGTAGTTCGTTTATTTTACTTAGGATAGCGTCTAAACGCATGTGTCTGCGGTATTGAACTTCTCGAATTTTTGAAAATATCGCTGAAAAACAGCGCAAGGTAATTAACGTGAAATTTATCATTGTTTTTAGGTCTCTGAAACCTGCTACGAGGTTTACGCGCGCTGCTACAAGGGAAAGAGCCTTTTGCGTTTCTGCCCCAAGAACCAGGTGTTCAGCGTTGGACGCGGCTGCGACTTGCGTAGCAATCTTCCCGAGTGCGACAGTTCTGACGCTGCGACCCCGGAACCCCAGGACTACACGTCTGCTTCCCCGCCCAGTAAGTATAAGTTTTGTCGCGAACTGATATTCACTAATTTTTTGATCTCTAAAGTTTCATAATTTCTTAAACGTGAATTTAAGATTTCTGCACTGGCAAACCGGATGGCGACTACCCGACTGGAAGCTGTCTGAATGTGTTCATCGGTTGCTGGAAGAACATCCTGACTGAGCGAAGCTGCAACGATGGTCACGTGTTCGATCCGCGTACGCGCGTGTGCGAGCAAGCCGAGTGGGTCGAATCTTGCCCGAAGTCAAAGACGACCACGACGACCGAGTTGCCCAACGAGCCCACCACTGAAGCTCCGTTCAGCTATGATAACATTTATGGCGGAAATGGCGGCAACGACAACTCTGACAACCGTAAAGCTGGCGGCATCGACCTGAACGACCCATACGGTCGTAACTTCCTCTCGCTGAATCCTACCGAAGCCGACAACAGATACGAGGTGCACGAGCCAACCACCGTCACGTTCACTTACACGCGGCCGGAGGTCAGCGACGCGACTACGCCCGCCTACAATCGTCCGATCGTCAGCGATGCGCCCGTCTACAACCGCCCGGTCGTCAGCGACGCGCCTACTACTCCCACCTACAACCGACCGATCGTCAGCGATGCGCCCGTCTACCGCCCGGTCGCCAGCGACGCGCCGTCGACTACTCCTACATACAACAACTACCCGGCGCCGGACTACCCGCAGTCGGACTCTCGTTGCTCGGGCCGCAGCTTTGCGCAGATCGCGCTCGGCGATTGCCAAAGCGAGTTCATCGTCTGCAAGGATGGCAAGGAGATCCGCAAGTGGTGCCCGAATGGTTCTTTGTTCGATCGCTCGACGCTCAACTGCGCTCTGATCTACTCGCTGCCCGCCTGCGCGCCGACGACCCCCGCGACACAGTGCAGCGGCCGCGAAGGCGACAGGATCGCCGTGGCCGCGTGCAGCGACGAGTTCATCTTCTGCAAGTCGGACGGACCCCTCCACAAGTGGTGCCCCAAGGGTTCTCTCTTCAACCCCGCCATTCTCAACTGCGCTCCCATCGAGTCGATGCCCGAATGCAAGCCGACGCCCCCGCCTTCTCGCTGCAGCGACAAGCCCGAGGGAGCGAGAATCGCGCTCGGCGATTGCAACGACGAGTTCATCGTTTGCAAGTACGGCAAAGAACTGCACAAGTGGTGCCCCGAGAGCACTGTGTTCGACTCGGACTCTCTGACCTGCGCCTACCGCTGCGTGCTCGAGGCTTGCGCCGTTCCGGAGACCGAAGCTTCCCCGACCGCCGGTTACTCGGCGCCCTCTTACCCGTCGTCCAACTATGGCTACAGCGACCGCGGCGGCTGCGGCTCCGGTTACGATCCTTACGCCGTTGGCTGCCCCAACTACAGCGACTACCGCCGCGGCTACCGCACCCCGGTCTACGGCCGTCACCATGGTCGTTCTCGTCACTATCCGCGATACGGTCGACGATATGGCGGTCACGGACATGGCCGTCGTCACTCTGGCTACGGCCACCGACGTCAGGAGTACGGATCGTCTCCGTTCGACTACGGAAACAGCGACAGCAAGAACTACGGCAAGAACGACAACCGCTACGAGAATAACAATGGTGGCTACAACGGTGGCTACAACGGCGATCGTAAGAGCAGCAACAACGGCGGATACAGCAATGATCGTAAGGATGGCTACAACTCTGACCCCTACGCCATCGGCAAAGAATCTTATTCGCGCGGTCGTAACAGCTACAAGACCCCCGAGCGATCGTACAGCAACCGCGGCTACCAGTCTGGCTCCCGCAAACCTGCCGCGCCCGTCTGGCCCAGCCAGAGCTCTCGTCAGGATTACCCTAGCTACCAGGTTCGTTATCGCCATCCTTTGTAGAAATTTCGTTAAATGCGTCAACCTAGTTATGCGCAATCACAGCAACCTAACCTCTTCAAAGGCCATATTCGTGTCTATTTTAGGTTGGCAAAGATGAAGAAAAGATCACGGAAATCGAAGGTGCGGACAAGACTGAACCCGATTATACTGTGAGCCCCTTCGATTTCGGAAGTCCCTTCGATACCGAGCCCGTGAAGACTACCACTGAAAGTGCTGAGAGCAGCGACAAGACAGACAGCTACAACACCGAGCCTTTCGATCTGAAGGATGCTGTCGCCGGAGGGCGCGGAGGAAGCGAGGAATACGAGTACCCAGACATTTTCGACGTTGGTGGCAACGAGCAATATGAGAAGCCTGCGGACTTTGAATCTGTGAGCGTCGAAGCCACTACGACTGCGCCGACGACTACTACCCTCGAAACTGTCGAAGAACCGGCGTTCTCTTGCACCGGTCGTCCCGAGGGCCAATACGAGTACAAAAAGTGCGGCACCCTCTACGCCCACTGCAGCGCCGATGGCAAATTCAAGGCTCTCTTCTGCACGGTTAGTTCATTTTCCCACTTGCAGCCTTTTTTAGATTGGAATTGTTGATGTTCAGGAAGCGGATATGTCGTACGACGAGTCTGCGTCTACATGCGTTCACAAGCCTGAGTGCAACGACGTTGAGGACAAGTCTGCCTTTGACACATACCTCAGCAGCAAAGTGAACCTGGACAACCTCAACTACGATGAAGATAAGGATTCATGGGTAAGTACATTAGGAATGACCTTTTTCAAACGTGATACTGTCGGACATGCGAATGGATGGCATTACATGATTTTCAGTCCCTTTGGCAGCTCTATACCACGTATCTTATTGATCCAATTAATCTCGGTGCATACGTTACCGAAGATGTGAAAGTAGAATGCTTAATTGCAGGCTCTTGACGACACTGAAAGTGGTCTTGAGAACGGCACTGCTCGCGTGAAGCGATCTGCAGCCCATGGTCATCATCGCCGCCATCACCATCACCGCCATCACTTCCGACCCCGTCACCACTTCCGACCCCGCTATTCCGGTTACCGCCGCACCAACGATCCCTTCGCCTTCGGACGCGTTTCCTCCGGCCGGAATTACCAATCTTCATACGGTAAGTTCTGTGATACGTGGATCTTAAAACCATCTAGATGAAATGATTAACCGCTATGCTCAGCTACATTAGTTTCTAAGCTTACGCTAATTCAGGCCGTGACACTGGTGCTCCGGTTTGGCCGAGCTCTCCGCCCTCTTCTGATGCGACGCCTGGCTACCGCGGCAATTATAATGCCGGCTACAGCAACAACGCCAACTACAATAGCGGATACAACCGTGTCAGCAGTGATAACAACTATAATCATGGCTACGGAGGCGGTTATGGACGCGGCTATGGACGCCAGCGATATGGCCGCGGCTACAGCCGTCCTCGCCGTATCCGCTTCACCAACGATCCATTCGCCTTCAACGGCGGCTACTCTCGCCCTCGTTACGAATCAACGTCATACGGTACGTTCACAGCTTGATACCTTCAACATCTGTCACATTCAGTAACAGATGTTTGCAGTTTGCATCTACACTGCTTTCATCAATTAGAACCGAATGACGATAAAACAAATCTAGCTCAATAGCTTATAAGATTTGCAGGCCGCGATACTGGCGCCCCGGTTTGGCCGAGCTCTCCGCCATCGACTTACGGCTCAGGAAGCGGCTACACTGGAGGTTACAGTGCTGGCAGCAGTGACAGCTACGGCGCATCTGATTCTGGCCGTCGGCGTTATCGTCGCAGCTCTGGCTCCTACGGACCTCGCCGCTACAATAGCGTCCGCTTCCACAACGATCCGTTCTTCTCTGGCCATTATTTGCGTCGCCGCAACTACGGTCAGCCGTCGCAGGGTTATGGTCAACAGTCGCAGGGATACGGTATGTCTGATCTTAATACCCGTTTTTAAATTGCAGTTAGTACCACATTGAAATGACTAATGTGACAGCCATTGCAGGCAACTACGGCGCAAGCTCGCCAGCTTCTGGTGTGTCTGACGATGTGTGCGCTTACAAGCCGAACGGTCATCTGCATCCCCTTGGCCACTGCACTCGCGACTTCTGCATCTGCTACAATAGCAAGCCCTATCAGCAGGTGAGCGCGGGATCGTAAAATAATTGACTATGGTCGAAGCGTGAATGATTATGCATGACAATTAGGGACGTGTGAACCACTGACATGCACTGCAGAGATTTGTATGCGCCCTAGCTATAGAAGGACAGCCTGTCACCCTTATCTCCTTATCCAGCTCTACACGTTTCGCTTTAGCAATGTGCTGAGGGCGAAGTCTTCGAGAAGCAGTACGATCGATGCGTCCCGTTGTCCCAGTCGCCGACTTGCACTCCTCGGGAGCCGTCGACCACCGAGGCTTACACTACGCCGTCCGCCAATGACGCTTGCGCCTACAAGCCGAACGGATTCCTCCACGCTCTCGGACACTGCAGCCGCGATTTCTGCATCTGCTACAACGGAAAGCCTTATCAGCAGGTTGGTCAGAGCCTCGTCAGCCGAATTTTAGCAATCCGAATGTTTACATCGCTTAATTTTCTAGCAATGCGCTGAAGGTGACGTGTTCGAGGCTGGCTATGGCCGCTGCGTGCGTCTTTCCGAATCGCCGACGTGCGCCGCGCCGACCACTGCTTACGAGAAGGCTGAAATCGAAGCTTGCGCAGGCCAGCCCGACGGATCGCTTCACCCCATGGGTGTCTGCTCTCGCGATTACTGCATCTGTTACCGTGGCAAGCCCTACCAGCAGGTATGATACTTTTCAATTTGCAGTATAGAAATCTCAACTGTTTCCGTTGAAAACCATAAAACCTTATTCAGCAATGCGCCGAGGGTGATGTGTTCATGCCACGATGCGGACGCTGCCTTCGCGCCAAGCTGGTGCCCTCTTGCAACGCGGATCGCGACAGCCCTTACACCAGCGGTTACGGCTCGTCTGACAGCGGCAACCGTTACGGCCAGCGCGACCGAGGCACCATCGGCTACAACCCTACAAGTTCGGATGTGTCTGGCGGCTACAATGCCCCGACGGCCTCCGATTCTGGCAACTACGGCAACTACCAGCGCCCTTCGGATGCGCCCGTCAGCAGCTACAACTCGCAAAGTGGGTCGGACGCCAGCAACGGTGGATACAACCCGACAAGTTCCGACACTGGCAGCTACAACGGTGGTATCGACGTTGGTCGCGACGTCAACGGCGGCTACAACGGTGCCTCTGGCAGCGACTCTGGCCGTGACAACGGAGGTTACAACCGCGCGTCCGGCAGCGACTCTGGCAGCAGCAACTACAACGGCGGCTACAACGGCGCCTCTGGCAGCGACTCTGGCCGTAACAATGGCGGCTATAACCGCGTTTCTGGCAGCGACTCAGGCAGCAGCAGCAACTATGGAGCCTACAACCGCGCTTCTGGCAGTGACAACAGCGGCTACCGTCCTACGGTTGCCGATACGCCCAGCAGCCGCTACAATCAGCGCCCTTCGGATGTGCCCCGCACTACTCAGTACACTTTCCCGTACGGACGACTGACCACAGAGGCTAACAACAGTAAATATTTTTTTATCTCTAGTATTATGCAACATTCGAACCGCGCTGAATTCGCCACTCAATGAACATTTTTAGACGATGTGGTTGTGGATGAGCGCTGCCGTGACATCCCCGAGGGCGATACTCGCGCCGTTGGCCGCTGTCGTCAGGACTACATCGAGTGCCGACTCGGCCAGGCCATTATCCGCTACTGCTCCGGTCAGCAGGTGTTCGACGCCGCGACGCGCGTTTGCGCCGGCAAGGACTCTGTTCCGCAGTGCTCCAGCGGCAAAGCCTCTGGTTCGTATCCTTTCGTTTCTGATCGTGCCATTTATGCAACATGACCCTAAAGTTAAGATCAGACCTTGATCAGTCCACTTTTACAATTGTGACAGTTCAGCAAGCGCTAATACAAGTGCCACAAATTATGACTTGCACTTTCAGACGTTTCTGGCGGATCGTACGATGGATCTTATGGCGCAGCCTCCGCGTCGGACGTGTGCAAAGTTCGCTCTGACGGTTACTACCGCCATCCGACCGACTGCTTCCGATTCGTTCAGTGCTTCCGAGGCAACACTTTCG
>NIUQ01005154.1:0-11574 GCA_002796945.1 Plectus sambesii
CTTAGTGCTTAATTGAGCGAAAAAAGCGCACGCACTCCTTTATCATGATTCATCATGATAAAGGCTTCTACTCGTAGGCAGAAATCAAATGAAAATCGGCGCCAATCGAAGGCATATCGCCGCCAATCGAAGCCTTTTTTACATAATGATCTTGTTAGCAGTATTATTCAAAAGAATATTAGAGAAATTTCACAAATGTTTTTTAGTCTGCCCTAATTTAACCTACAAACATACATATCTTTTATTTAACCTTTTCATTTAACCGCCAATCTTTAGAAAAAGTACCTCGATAAGTTCTCGTTGCCTGAGTTGGGAGCTGTAGGCGATCTGCAATACATTAAACATGGTATGCACTACAGAAAGCAAAGCTTAGGTTATAATTGTTTCAAGCATTATTTATTTCATGCCAATCATTGCCGATTATTCAATCTTCCCCTCGAGACGCTTTGAGCGACAGTATACAATGTGATTCCACGCATGTAAACCACCATCATTGAGAACGAAGAGGGTCACATATATCACTCCTTTAGGAACTAGCAGAGTAATTGAGACCAGCTATCAGCCGTGGTTTGTGTTTTTTGTATTATTTTTTGTGTTTCTGAGACTGGATTCGTGTTTCGCATGGTTTAATTAGTAGTTACACGAATTCCACGTGCTCCACGTAAACAGAGCTCTTAGCTATTAACCATAATTAATCCATGCTTTACAGACGAATCAAATTATGAATACGCAAGTGCTCATGTCTTATTCTTCTTACCCAGGACCATAATAGTTTCCTTGAACGACGATTCCTCCAGTGACTTGACCGCTTAAATTGGTGCCTCCGCGAATGTCGCTTGTGAATGCATAGCTGCAAAAATTACCCAAAATTACAACCACTCTTTTTCAGCAAACACAGCTTGACTAATTAAAGTCGATAAAATTCAGAAAAATGTACGCAAACTACTGACACCCCTTGCGCGCCATCGTCGTTTTCTTTACGCAATATAACTGCTTTAGCGTACTCTATTTACCCCCCCCCCCCGGTCTATAACTACTTCAGTATCTTTTTCTAATTTACCTGTGTCTAATAAGGCGCGAAAATGAAAGTTCCTCTAAAGTAGATATGGTGAAGTAGAGAAAATAATTTTTGTCAGCAACCTTCAAGGTATAACTAACACAGAATACATGAAAGAAGAAGATGAAGATTTACAAAAAAACATTTAATTATGAATTGAAAATTTAAGATTAATTATTTAACCGGCTTCAAAATAATAATTAACCAAAATTATTAATAATAAAAAATATGACGATGACCAATTATTTGAAATGAATGCTCATTTATCATCGAAATCTTACTATAGTATTGGTTAACCATATAAATCTTACTCGGTTTTGCTTGGAGTTTCAGCCATTTCCGTAAGCCGTTGAGCTGAGAGTTGCTATTGATTTATCTAAAAACTCAATGCACACTTTTATTCCAACACATTTTCAAAATGCTATACGTTAAGAAATACTCACATCAAGTATATTGATGAAGAACAGGCGCAATGTTCTGAGATATGCCTTTGCTAGGATCTGCTATGCGGGTAATAATGTTCTGGAATGTAACAGAGATTAGGACATATGTGCATATAAGCAAGTAAAAGAAACTGTACTTAATGATGTGAAGCTGTATCAACGAGGAACTTCTTTGCTGAAGAGCAGATTTTGGCGCGGAAGGTTAATGGAAGCGGAAACCTTCAAAAACTCTAAAACAGATTTACTTTCGCTGGAAGTGCAAATCGAAAATCTTTTTGCGATATCAAAACATGTGTGGGTGAGATTCTGGCCGGGCACTAATTTCGTAGCCCTACATTCAAAATAACATATTATCCATTTTACCGTACTCATGTTTAACCTGGGGATGGGGATTTCCATTTTCAGCACGTTCATTCTCAAATCGCTTTAAGAGTTACTAAGAAAACATTTTTTATCCAATTACACAACACTTTCCGTGCATTTTTTCGGATTAATATGGTATTAATAGTTTGTAGGCGTAGATGAAGATCTCTAAGTTACCTCTAACAAAGATAATTTCTTATTGAATATAGGAATATGCGGAAAAATTGCAATTGAAACACTTTTCTTTTATTCACAATACCTGGCAGACGCTTGAGATACACGCTGTACGAGACCAAGTATTTGCTGTCGGTAACTCTGGCGAGTGCAACACGCTGTTCTGTACAGCGTTGAAATTTTGCGATTAGATAACCGACGCACGCATTTTAAACCAATTGTGTTTGCTCAAGGAAAGATTAGACTGTAATATACGATAAGACAGAAACACAGAGATCACTAATCCAGTCGTGCGGTTTAGGAGAAAAAATGCGGAAAGCAATTCAGAATGTGTCAGTTTCATTGCGTTTGACCGTTTTTAAATGTCAAATAAAAGCAATTGTATGCTACACATCGAGAAAAAAATGTTCACTTTCTTTTATCTAATATACTGTTGCCAAAAAATCGTATTCGAAGAATTACACGACAAATACACCGGCTGGAATAGATTATTCGCACTGTGCAGCAGTATAAAGATAGCGCCTGTGACTTTCGGGTATGACGCCTTCGGGATTGTGACGTTTGATGTCAGCATTTAAGTACACTGCTGATAATCACTGGTTCCTTAGGTCAAAAGCTCGCCGGTCAACCAGTCCAAATAAGACCTGACTGTTTTAATTTCAACCTCAATTCCACAGTTTTTAGGGCTTTCTGCGCGAATGACTTGGATCAGAGGAAATAACAAAAGACGTTCATCAACATAATAATCGAAGTCTCTGAGTGCAGCCACTGAGACCATGCTATTGCCACCTGATAACTAAAATAACTTCAAAGTTGCATGAAGGCGCTATCGTCAGTTACACCATTAAAAAGCCCATCAGAATGAGGGCCAATAAAAAGGTCAGTTCAAATACCAATAAGATACGCAGTAAGTATTTGCTTGGAATGGATTGTTGATTCACATCGTCGGCAGGGGGAGCGTGCGACGCGAAGCGGCCCGACCAACCGGCTCGTGGCGTTTTCAACGTTCGTAGCGTTGTTGTGCGTTGAACTAGAAAGCACTCCCACATCACTATAGCTGTGGAGGTTGTATCTAGGTGCTAGCGGCGACGACGACGCATGCAACGGAGCGAATAAGTTGCGTGAGGACCGATCGAAAACGTGTCAGACGAACGAAGCGAAGATTAAGTGTTTTCTACTCTGCCGGTATTGCGCTGCCATGTGAATTATTTGCTTCCATAGTTCGGCTACTGGCTGTTTAGAGTTTCGTGCTGCAACGTTGTATGGATGGAATATTTTCTGCTACTTGAGAGCAACTAAAATGTTGGCGAGAGCTATGTCTCTGTTTTCCCTCCTTGCGCGGATATATGAAGATTTATTGAATTTCCGTCGATTTCAGCCATTTGGTCTGGTCTTATTTGGAACATTTTAGAGGCTAAAACTTAAAATTAGTCGAGTGGCATGTAGCAGCTTTTTTTGATTTCTTTCGCCTTCGGTTGTATCCCGTAAATGCTCCCGATTTGGGTGGAAATTCAATTCCTGATCGATTGGCCGTGTCTAGCGATGCGTGTGCGTCGTTAGTTGTCGATTTGGGTTGTTAGCCCCCGCAGGTTAGGGCAAATAGTGTTCGTTATTCTCTGTCTACACACTATCACTGAAAGTGTGAGCGTTCGGCGCACTATTTCTAATCACATCCATTCCCACTTGTTTGACGAAATGAAAGAATTCTGTTTGCCGTTTCGCTCCCTTGCTTGGTATTTATTTTTTAGCGATATTCTTGGTCATCAGTGACCGGAAATGATGCACATTCTTTGATCTGCCGTGGGTTTCATTGTTATTAAGAATGTATGACGAATGGGTGGCGTTTGGCGGAGAGCGCTCGTTCCGCGTTCGATTGGAATTTCTCCGGCGAGTCTCGCTTGGCGTTATCGACGAAAACGGGCGGTCGAAGCGCGACGGGCAGACGTTCTTTGCGTCATACGCTTCGCGGAACTGGAATACTTGGAGCGCGAATCGCGGCGGCTTATTGTAGGTGATTCGATTGAAAGTGGCTCGATTGTAGGTGGTTCGTTGGTTGGAGACGATAAGCGCTAACTATGAAAGCGACGCTTGTCTGCGTGGCGCTGCTCGTACAGCTGGTCGCCGGCTACATCGAGGTACGACCTATTGACCTCTCTTTCCTTCTCACACTCTTGTAAAGAACGTTCCAACATAGTTCAGTGATTAAAGGAACGAATAGAGATAACGTGACTTGTGCGACGTTCGAAATCTTCATTCGGAATAACCAAGAATTAATCAACGTCCATTTATTAATTCTTGAAAATTGCATTATCAATATCGGCCGTAACACGAATCACGTTAACTCGGTTCAGCCCTTTACCATAGAATCGCGCTTGTCCACATGGAAACGCATGATTTTGGAACCCTATTCTACAGAAGTGCCCTTCGCCAACTGTGATAACAACCCACGACCCTTTTCAGAGCGTCGCAGCCAATGTGGACACCGCCGTGACGCGCAAACAGGCGGCCTTCGTGCCGCTGGTGGCATTCCAGTGCGGCTACAGGAATAAGTACCTGAATGAAGACGGCCGATGGGTCGACGACAAGAGCCGCTATGCGACCTGCATGACCGGCAAGTTGGACATCCTCAAGTACTGTCGGAAGGTGCGTTTATACTGTGTGATGAATGGCTTGTTCGTGCGGCTCGGGCTTGGTGTTATTGTGGATAGAGGATGGGGATGAGCTTCCGTTCGTCCATCCACCCACCCGATGAATTTATAAGTCGGACCTTCATAGCTCAAGCGCGCAGCCATCGTTGAGGCGCCACATTTCCGATGCATGAGGCGGGTCGGTCGGACCAGTGCGTGCTGCGCGAAGAACAAAAAATAGCCCCTGTCTCGCGGCCGGGGCGGCGGATGCATTTGTAGCGCTCCCATACCCACCCACTTTGACTATCGTCGGGGCGGTCCGTTCGATGGGAACTAGCAGATGGACGCTGGACTCTGGACGGNCGGCGGATGCATTTGTAGCGCTCCCATACCCACCCACTTTGACTATCGTCGGGGCGGTCCGTTCGATGGGAACTAGCAGATGGACGCTGGACTCTGCACGGAGCGGGGGGCGATTTCGTATTGGCTGATCGAGCGCGCGCCGAGTCGCATTCGCATCGGCCGAAGCGGCAGAAAGCGGCACAGATAACGGCGGAAGTAACGTTCTTGATGAGGTCCCGCGCGACCTCACTCGCCGGACAGCGGTCAGATAATGCTGGACACTGGTCAGATAATGCGCGCGACCGCAATGCCAGTCGCCGCCACAGTCAACCCCACTCCACACGACCAACCACCCGTGTAGTTCGCCTGTGTATCGCGGGCGTCGACAATGAAATAAATGAGAAATTTCGGTCGCGTCGCGCGTCTTTACCGCGCGAACCGAAGTGGTATCGCTGGGGTGTCCTCAGCGGCGGAGACGCTGACGCCGGGCGCGACCGAGCCCATTACCAAGAATATGCAAGAGGCGACAGAACCGGTCCGTCTCGCACCAGCCGATAGACGCGGCACGCAATCGGGAGGGGGGCGTCTTTTTCAGCCGGTCTCCGCCGGTGATCGCTCAATCGCTCTATCGGTGCCGATTTCAACTCGCTCTGTCGAGCCGACACACCAGCTGCCATACGATCGCCACCCCCCTTCGTCGGCCTCCGCTTTGACCACAAGTTGATACGTCCGTCGGCTGCAACGGCGCGGAATTGATTAGCCGCGCGCCGCTCGACGAGACAACCCGTTTGCCGAAGCATAAATTACGCCGCGGAAATGGCCGACACATTGCGAGAGCGGTTCGCGGTCGGCGAACGACGGCCGCAATGATACTCTAGGCGCGACCGACGCCACTTGTCTTATTATTACCGCTAATCGCATTTAGCCGGCCCCTCGACTCCATGTCGTAGAAATGTCAGGCGGTGTCTGCCCGCTTCAGCCCGCTGGGCGCATTCAACGAGCATGGGAATATCGGCTAGAGCCGGCGGGAAGGGGGGACTGTCCTCTCCCCACGCATACCTCTGTAAGCGAGCGTAAATAAATAATTCACGTGGGCTGTTGCTTGGCTGGTCGGCTCGGACGTTGGCCGACGGTCGTCGCGACCGAAGGTGCAGCCTGACGCGGCGGGGGGGGGGGGGTGAGGAGGGGATGGCTGAGACGAGTACCCCCCGCGTACTTTCGAGCGTCGCAGCCGCGCCCGCCGAGGGGTCGTTCGCTCGTCGCACACTTGAAACGACGCCGTCTCTCGGCTGCACAATGCACAATAACAGCAGAAGTACACGGCTCTTTATTACTTCAGGTCTATCCTACGATGGACGTAACGAACATCGTCGAGTACTCCCACCAGACCAAGATCGACGACTGGTGCAAGGAGGAGGGCACTCCGTGCAAGTGGACGCACACCGTGCGGCCCTACCAGTGCATCGGTGAGTTTTCAGGCTGTTTGATTATCGCCGGGCGTTTATTGATTAGCGACGGTTGGCCGGCGGCGCAGAACTCGGCGGTTTCTGCGGCGCCGGCCGACGGAGAGCGCGCGGGCCGTCCTCGCCGTCTTCAATGTGGATGATATGAGTTGGCGATGAAACAAGCGGCTGACTATTGACTGGTTTCCGGCCGTCGTCGGTCTGTATTGACGACGGCGACCGGCCAACCGGCCCGCTGTTACAGCTCGCCCGCCGAAGGGACATGCACGATAGCGAACTAGCGGGGGACGCCCCGAGGGGTGCTGTTCTGCCCGCGCCATTCCGCCCGCTATTCCTCCCGCCGCTTGCTGTGCAACTAGCCGACTGCGCGCGTCCACACGCGTCCCCGCTCGTATCCACCACTTATTCGGCTGTCGTCTCGATCGAGCGCGCTTGTCGTCGTCGCTCGGTCCGTCGGCGCCGACGTCGTCTTCCAATAAGCGCCCCCTGCGTCGGATATCGGATTTGCGTCGAGGGGGGTGGGGCCGTCCGATTCGATTCGTCGTCGTCGACGCGGTAATCCGCTCGCCCCGTCGACCCGATAACCTTGTCCCGGGGAGCGACGGCAATTTTTAATGCGTTGAAATCGGCGATTCGATTGCTGGCTTCTTATTAGTGGGCGAGTTCCGGTCGGAGGCGCTTCAAGTACCCCGCGGATGCCGCTTCGGACACGTCGATGACCGCAAGGTGTGCGATGACTTCACCCACTGGGAGACTACCGCTCATCAGCAGTGCGAGAAGAAGGTTCGTCGATCGTTTACGCGCGCGCTGACGGAAGAGAGCTGCCTACCTGTGGGGGAAGATGGGCTGATGGGTCTCAAGGGACCGTTCTCATTAAATGGCATCGCGTGGGACATAATGCACAGGGAGGTTGGATTCGGGGCGCCAACGCTGGGGATTTCGACGTCCAATCTGACTTATAGTGGGATTTGAAGGGATGAAATTGGGGTTTCGAGGTTCCGCGAATTCAACCCTATTACAAAGTACGGTCTATCGATCGACCAGGGGTAAAACCCGACTGTATTCTATATTCTGCCCCATCCAATCCCATTACTAAATTGACAATAACGACCCGAGAATGTGAAGGGGAGGGAAGCGGCTAGAGAAGCCGTCGTAGGACGCGGTGGCAGCTCTCTTCAGTGTGCGCTATGTTTACCGGGCCGCTCGGAGATGAATACTGAACGTATTTGTGCAGACGGTCGACTCGAAGGCGATGGTGGTTCGCTCGTTCGCCGTTCTCGAGCCGTGCGGTCTCGACCTCTTCTCTGGCGTGGAGTTCGTCTGCTGCCCGGGCGACGCTGCTGAGCAGAAAGGTAAGCGCGCGCGCTGATGAATACGTAAAGGAATACCCGAATGAATATGCACAGGAATGCCCGACTGAATGCCTCGCTGCGTGCCCCACTGCTGTGTCATTTCATTTTTCCATTTCGTACGACTCACTCGGTAACAATAGCGCCCATCAACGCGCCGATCGCTTTCCGCCCCACGACAAGTTTTTTCTATGACTGATCGCTCTCGCTCTCCCCGTTTGATCGCCCGCGCACGTCCGCTGTCGGCACGTGACGAACACTCCTCCAATTTCAGCGCATTCTGACGAGAAAGTTGTTGACATTGACGGCACCGACGACGACGAGGATGATGATGATGACGATGAGGACGACTACTATGATGACGATGACGACGATGGTGAGTAATGGGGGGATTTGCACGATAATTTTCAAGCTGCAGTTTTAAAGGTGTAGTATTAGGTTGTCTTTTTAGAAACTATCATAGCATTGTTTTAAAATGAGGAAGCTTTAAAAAGACTTCAGACAATTATATATTATCACAGAGTTGTATTAATTGCGCCCAGGGGGATTGCCGGCTCTTCTGGCGCAGGAACCGCTGGCTTGGCACCTTTTCTTGTTTTCCAAGCTTAGGGATTCTGCTGAACTAAGCCGAAGTCTAAATATGAAAAAGGTGATGAGTGTTCGACACTTGAGGGGCGGGCGTCCGCGCTCACTCAGCTAGTCGGTTTAAGCTTCACGGCACGCCGTCTCAATAGGGGCCGATTGACAAACGATTAACGCCGACGTTTTAGACGAGAAGGCGAAAGATGAGAAGAAGGATCCGGACGAGAAGATGGAACAGGATCCCTACTTCCGCCAAGTCGATCCCGATAACGAGCACCAAATGTACAAGGATGCCCTGCATCGACTCGAGCGCAAACACCGCGAGAAAGTCGCCAAAGTATGTTGATCGCTTTCCTTAATTGACATGAATGCGAGCGCTGGCTGTCTTCCAGTTGGCTCTCTTCCAATTAAATTACTGTTATTAAATTTGCGAACTAAATTAAATCAATTATTTTGTGAAAAAAATAGATTTCACATAAATGAGTTTTAATGAAAATTATCGGTGAATACAACCGTAAATTTAAGGTAAAATCTGCTTTGAAAATACTCACAACTCAATCCTTGACTTGAATTAAAACACCGCGGACTAAATTGCGTACTTGCAGGTGATGCGCGAGTGGTCGGAGTTGGACAACCGATACAAGACGATGAAGGAGAAGGACCCGAAACACGCCGACGAGTTCAAGCAGGACATGACGGCGCGCTTCCAGAAGACCGTGGCCGCCTTGGAGGAGGAGCAGAAGGAACAGAAGCAGCAGATCAACGAGGTCCACCAGGAGCGCGTTCAGTCCGCTCTTAATGAGCACAAACGCGTCGCCACTCGCGAGTTCCGTCAGGCTCTCGCCAACCAGGTCGGCACCCCCAACAAGCACAACGTCCTCAAGACGCTCAAGGTACGCTGCGCTTTTTTAGTTGCGAATTATAGGTTTTAGTTGAAACAATACCTTCGGTTGCATTGTGGTTGGATCCAATCTTTTATATCCTTCAAGTTTCGGCTTCCTCGGTTCTAATATTATTAGGTTGAAGCTTGAAATTCGGGAACACCCTAGTAGTTATCCCGAAATCGAACACCCTCCTCGTAATAGCCGAGCTCAATTCTTAGTGAACGAGCGTTTGTGACATAGGATAGGGCAGAAAAAGAGGTGCTTATTGCTCTAGGAGAAGCAGTAATTGCGAAAATATCGTGCCGCGCTGATATAAAGACCGCAGCCGTAATTTGAGAGTAGGAATCGCTGTTCTGCAAACAGGGATAAAAATAGGAATCGTATTGAAATGGATCGCTTTTATGAGAATGGGAATTGACAGGAACGTTATAGTCGTAATTTCTTAGTCAATAACTAGAAAATGAAATGTTGATCCCTTAAAGATAAGGGAACGTGCTCGATTTTTAAAAATACTAACCGTGTTACGGTCTTCCTGCTGTTCTAACGACTAAGTAATTGTGACTATAAATCTCTGCGTTTGATGACCGTCATCATTGCAATTCGCCACGTTTCAGTCTTACATTCGAGCCGAAGAGAAGGACCGAACCCATATGCTTAACCGCTACCGTCACCTTTTGCGCACTGACGCCAAGGAGGCCGAGGCCACGAAGGACATTCTCCTTCGCAGCTTGCGCGACATTGACCTGCGCATCAATGGAACTTTCGCCATGCTCCGCGACTTCCCCGACCTCGACTCCCAAGTTCGTCCCATTGCGAGTAAGTGCTGCTCTTTTTGTTAATATGCGTATCAATTAACCCGTCGATGTTGTGTTTCACGCTTTGATCACTTGGTGTGACGCGTGGGTATTGTCGGTCTATGATGAAAATTGGAATTACCGTTTGAATGCCAGTGAAACAATCCTAGCGGCAAACAATTCTGAGACCCACTTTTTGCAAATGACAGTGAGCGCTACCTCATCGAGCGGTTGATACAAGCCTCTCTCTTTCAGTGGAGTTCTGGGAGGCATACCGCAAGGAGAACACCCCGGAAGTCGACGATGAGGAACTCATGAAAGTCGGCAGTCACGACAAGAACGTCAAGCTGATTGAATTGTACAAGCAGGAATTCGACAAGCTCCACGCTGGTGCGTTAATGAGCTATTCTTACCTTTTAATTACGGAGCGTTCTGTAACGCGAATACACTCCTCGCAAGATTTTCATTAGTAAGAATGAAGAAGCCATTGATTAAGTTAGCCATAGAGTACCTTCCTGTCGATATGTGTATGGTAACGCCAAGATATTATTATCATTTTTGAAGGGAAGAGGCGCTTTCCGTTTTCGCAATGAAAAGCTAGCTCCGCTCTATCAAAAACGTTGGGTCGGTGACATAATCGTTTCCTAAAGTTATAAAAGCGCCAAGTGCAAAAGTTATGCGCTTGAGACTGACACGCATCGTAATCGATGTCATCATTTATGTCGATAAAGTCAGCGGCCTTTTGAATAAGTCAGGTTTCAGTCAGGGTACATATCCTCAGTGATAACTGAGAAGTCCTAAACGTGACATAGGGTTAGAATATCCCAAGATATGAACAACTTCAGGAAATTATTGTGTTAACGGTCAAATGTTTGGATCAGTGAGTTACTTCGGAAAGAATAGCGAGCAGACAATAAACGTGCCGAAACAATAATGAGCATAAATTAAATCTCAAGGGAGAATAGTTAATATAAATTGAAAGAAAGACAAGAGTGGAAGGCTAGCAACGCGATTGACGGATTATTTTCAGCCGAGGCGAAGAGCAAGGAGGAGGATGAGTCGAACGAAGAGGGCGAGGAGCGCGAACTCCACGTTGAGATCGAGCCGATCATCAACGATCCCAAGGAGCCGATGGTCGCGCACGAACTTCCGCGACATGGCGACGCTCCATCGTTCGTCCGCAAGGAGGCGCTCACCCACGACACCGTATGTCCTTTTCCTTTCATTACATCCGTCAATTGTTTTAAGGCAGAATTTACCGAAGTCAAAGTTTAATAGATGGATTTTCATTTTTCTCGAGCTACCGCATCATTCGTGAAATGAGTTTGTAGTCGAAATTTGGCGATCAGTCACAGAGAGGTGCAGGGAACATAATAGCACGCTTAGTGTGGGAAATAAAATAGAGCATGTTCGCTGCGGCGTTCACCCTATTAACCTTAATCGCTACGGAACCACCACTTCACTTTCTGGTTACTGACTATGAAATACTATGAGCA
>NIUQ01005155.1:0-11527 GCA_002796945.1 Plectus sambesii
TAATCCCGCATTATTTTTAGCTAAATCACAATGGCTGTTGCCTGGCACGATTAGGCGGCGTCTCAATTAATTGTTGCAGCTTAGTCAATACTGCGATCTTCGAGCTTGATGAACCATGGATCAAGAAATATTCTGTTGCGTTCTTTTGAAAAGGGGGTATTGCAGAAGCCAGTTCTGCTCATTTCCATAAATATGACAGCTTTACTTCTGCACGTATCTACTAAAGCACACTTACAAAACATACTTTTTCTTCAAGAAACCCATAGCTCATTCGCCGACGCCTCTCGGACGCGTGCACAGTTTCTCCGAAGATGGCGTTATGCCCAGCAATTATCGCTTTTAGCAGCGGCAGGCCCAGAGGGTTGTCCGCATCCGACTTTCGTCGAAGACAAAAGATCGACTGCCGGTTGGAGACCGCCTGGACGCTTATAAACCGGCGGTACCCACCTTTTGATTAAGTGCAAATATTTGAGGCAGCAAAAGCATCGCGGAAACTGGTGGTGGGGCGCCTTCGCATAGGTTTTTTATTTGAGTGCTTCGTAGTTTTACCTTTGGCTGGCTTGGAGTCTCTACCTTCTAGTTTGTTCAAGGCAGCAATGACGCTACTCCGCGTATGCTTTTCACGGCAACCTGACTCAGTGTCAATAAAAGCTTAAGCTAGAGATAGATTTCGTCATTATTCGAAATGGATCACAGATGAATATGTCTAATTGTGTTCATGCTGCAGAATTAATTGCAGATGCACGAGTAAATTGCCTCAAGCAATCATGTCGGCATAATAACAATTTCGACATCAAAATTAGAAGCGGCGATTCGTCTATTTTCAGTTTCATTAGAGCCGTGCCAGCCTGCCTGCGGATGAAATAATTTCAGTGAAACAAGGTTCAGCGTCCACTGGAAATAAAGATTTCTTTTCCACAGCGTACAATCGATGCCTCTATTCCACATGTTTACCGTTGGCAAACACGCGCTCTCCTACCAACCGGCTAGCGTGTTCTGCGGTGTCAGGTCGGATTTCTCTCTTTCCCAATGTTTGCATAAAACGCGCAAAAACTTTATGCGGCAGTGACAAGCTGGAGATTCGTCGAATGATAATATGCGCAGTGAAACATCCGCGGCGCATAACAAAAGATGAATTAATTATGAAAAGCTGATGGCTTTCTTCATCGTTAAAATGCAATTGAGCATACACTGCTCGGTTAATTTTAAGCTCATAATTGCAAAAACAGCAATGTAGCGTGTAAATATGTACGATAAGAAAGATCAAGAAACGGCTGTCCGCTTTTAAAGGACATTTTCCAAGCCACACTTAAATAAATATGTCCTCTTTGAACTGAAGAGCGTTCTTATCGAAGCGATAACGGTGTATTTGTGCTATTTAATAGCAATTGGCAATTTGTTCACGATTTACTTCACAAGAATTGTTAAACAGCACAGCAGTTACAAACAATATCACAATGTTGACTATAGCGAGTAAAATGCGTGCAAAGTTATTCGTGAAGAATGCCACTGGATTTTGTATCCGGGGCTGTCTTAAGAGGGGCGCTTATGAACCGAAGCAGAACGACATTCCACGCTTGAAGGACGCAGTCACAAATGCCCGGATTCACTTCGATACCGATTTGTGTCAACAAAAAAACCGTTTGGTAATTGATCGCGGCCGCTAGCGCATCGTTGCGAATGGCATTCATTTTGAACATCTCAAAAAATGCCTCTCGTCTGATACTGATGTGATCAATGATGAAACATTGCTCACCTTTACCTTTCATACTTGGGTATGCGTGTAAGAAATTTCACTGAATTTGGTCATCACAGTGAATAGCTCGAGGGATGGCTAATTAATTCCGAAACACCCTGTTTATCAACAGTGCAACTGTGTTTTGTCTTCATGTGGCTTACAGTGAATGCAACATCCTTTGCGTGCATAACCTCGATCGATGCTGTATAACACTTTGTTTGAGTAACCAGCTTCACTAAGTCTATATACTCGACTAATCAACTAAACTGATGTGTATTCTCTTTTGCATCGTCTGTGAGCATCAGTTGTGGAGTGCGTCGCAATAGTACTAACATGAATTAAGTATAAAATAATGTGAAGTGAAAGTAGATTTAGAGTGTCGGTGCCGTGATTTAAAGCATCTTTAGAAAACAACGGCATTTATTCTTAAAGGTGACAATATATTTGGTTGCTGAGTTTCGTGTGTTCATTCTCTTTTATCTTATTTTTCTAAGCGCTGTATCTTATTTTAGTTGCATCATGACCTCTGGGATTAATTTCATATGATTGTTGCAATCGAAGAATTACGAAATCGCAACTGCGATGACTGATCAGAAAGCCACAGACAATTGGAAACAGCCGGAAAATGACCGATCAACGTGCTTAAAATCTCACAATTTTGCAATTCTTCAAATGCAATAATTTCATGAAATAGGCTCCTGGTGACTTTACCTTATCCTTGCTTTTGCATTATGCTTAAAAAAGAGTTAAACTGATGTTATAAAGCAGCGGTCTTTGCGATTAGGGACTTTATTTTCAATTGTCATATTTCAATGTGAAATTTGATCATTTCGACCAATAAAAATGAATTCAAGTGGACATGACGAAAGAAAGTGTCATTAAAGTCAAAAATAACATCAGCTTCTACACTTAGTGCCGTTCAGCGGGGCTTTCTTGCGCGGTTCGTTTCTGGAATGATGGGAAAATGCGCAGTGTAACAATGACGAATCCATATAATATTTGCACAAAATTGAGGAAATCGAAGCCGATCCAAAGGCCCAAAATGCCACCAAGTTCACTAACAAAGTTAGCAAATGAATACATGGGTTCTTCCACGAATATTATGTACTCAAACGACATTATGCTGATGGCAATCTCTGCTCGGTCATATTCTGTTCTCTCGATATATTTTCTTGCTTCCTGGTATCTAATACGAGTACAAGAGCGTAGACAGTTCTTTCTGCAAGCTGATACCATATTTTTAAATTGACATTGCTGATAATCGCGTAATGTGCATCGACTAATCTTTGATTGAACTGTTCTCGGCCAGGTAACTGGCGTACAGTTGCAATTTGACTGAATGACGTCGATTCGGCAGTCATCTAAACAGTCTTTCAATGATGCGTCATCCAAACATTTCTTCACACCATTTTCAACAGAGTAAAATTGACAAATGGGTCCAATAGTTAACTTTGACTCGACTCTGTCGCGAAAGTTGAGCGAAATTGTTGATCCCACCGCAATGCCGGCTCCGTCAATACTCACATCTCGTCCAATCAAATCAATAATAACTGGCTCAGTCAAAGAGGAGTTGCTGGGATTGGGCAACAGTCCTCTGTCGATCATTATTAACATTTTTTCAAACTTTGATCTAAAGACAACGGTATGCGGTAATTTGAAGCATATTTTTGATTCGCTAATAAATGTCGTTTCTTCAATTGCTCTTTTCGTAGCATTCAGTGAGCTGTTGATTAAATGAAAAACATCTATTCTATACAGCTTCCTAACTTCTGCGCCACTTTTTTGCTTCAGCTCATCGAAAGATAGGCTGAAGTTATCGAAAAGTATTCCAAGGTCTTCCAGTCGTGTAAAATTGTACTTCATTGATTCAAGTTTCGATTCTTTCAAATTCATTCCATTTTCCATTTCCATATAAATCGTTAGGTAATCGAGCGTTAACTGTAGAAAATCACTTGGCCACTCGCTATTCAATAACGCTTGTTTGTCTTTTCCGCGCGAAAACGATTCATCAGATGACAGTGAGCGATTGCTGACTTGCAACTCGATGGAGCGGAAAGGCAAACAAATTGTAGCTGGAGGAAACGCTATTGAATCATTTTTCGTTAAATTTAAGTTGACCATTGTTTTGCCGGCTTTGTATTTCCGAAACAAGTCACTGCTCATAAAAATTGTAACGCATAGAAAAGCCAGAAATAAGGTTGATGTAATTATTTTAATCATTATTAAAACAAAATCAATTCCTGTACACTGTTTCAGTTTCTTAGGAGACAAAAATTTCTTCAGTTTTATACACCCGCACCGGTCCGCGTCTGCCCCGATGTTGGCTACTTCAACATAATTATCATTTGACGGAGCGGAATTTTCTGTTGGCTTTTTTCTAGACAGTAACTCAAAAACAAATTTCAGCAGAAAAAGTAAAATGTTAATGTAGGAAAGAACACTGAGACCTAAAAATAATCCCAACGTCCCGCCGAGTGAGATGAGAAAATTTTGCCATGTATATAAAATTTGCTCCTCAATCATTGGATACACGTAATCCTTGACAGAAAATCTGACCGACATCAAGTAATCTGTCATATTTTCTGAATTCAAACGCTGCCAATCTGTTCCATATACTGTCAACCGATCGGCTAATAAATTCCACTGTTCACATGATGGCACACAGGTGAGTTTGCAACTTGTGTCATCTTTTTCAAATATGTTATTGAAAAAAGCACAATGTTCATACTGCGATAAGGAACATTCCTTTAGACTGTCCTGCAACAGCCCTGACCAATAAGTTGGTGTACAGTTGCAGTACTTCTCAATTAAGGTGATACGACATTGAGCTTTACATTGTTCTTTTGTGCGTGTCGTGGAACATTTTTCTGCTCCGTTCACTTTGTCGAGACTCTTATAATGACTGGCGATACCTAAAGAATAGCTTGATAATTCCCCATATCCATCCGTAAACCAAAAGCCGGATGTACTGATTTCGTCAGTTGGACTACCTACACTATTAACGTCTTCAGGCATGAGCAGATGAGAGTTAAAATGGCCAAATCTGTATCCATTATAATCCGGAAATAAATGATAATTCAGCGATATTTCAAAATAATCGTCGCTTTCGTGGAACAGAAAGTTTGTTGGCAATTGATAGCAGAAGAAGTATTCATTTATCGCCGTCAATGGCCACATTGTTGAGTTATCGGTCAAGTTAAATTCATCGTTAAGACGCAGTTTGAGTTGAAACAGTTGACTTAATTCGTATCCTAATTTCTGCCGAAACTGATTGAAAGGGACGTTCCATTCGATCAACTTGGGCTCTAATATTCCTCTCAATGTTTTATTCAAATCGTTCGCTTCTATCTCACGCCATTCCCAATCTGAAACAGCGTGCAGTTGATGTCCTCATTTGGCGTTAGCGCGAAGTTGCATCCGGTTGAAATTTGTGATATAAATACACGAAAATTTTAACCCACATCAATTCGCCGTTTCACGCTTTGTAGCGTTAACAGTTTTTAACTGTGAACTGGATTTCGACACGAACTACTATCCTGATTTGTATGAAAAATTCTATAAACTGATAATTTGATATAAGTTTAGAAATTTGCATACATTAATTTGGGTCTATTTTTGGAGTACCCCACTAACTCTTAGAAATGTATTTTATCTTATGTATTCTTTTTCCTTCATTTTTGTCAAAATTAAATGTTTTCAGAGCATGACTTTTGTTGAAATTAAAGAACTTACCGTTATGTGAATAAGTGTGATACTTATATATCGTAGAGAAATATTCATCCCATTTTGTTTGATACATAGAGTCATATGTTCTTATTTTGTATAGCGGTGCGGAGATTGTATCTATGTCTGCCAAAATGATGCAGTAAACATAAGCAATGAAGCAAAGCGATAACGGCCACTTGTGCTCATCGTCCATTTGAAGAAATGTTTCCCTGTTTATAGCCGGCTGATGAAAGTATTCGGTCAGTGCATTTGAGTGTACCATTTCGCCACTGCCGTTGTCAAGGTTGGCCAAATCTCTTATGAACTTTGCCCGTATGCTGAGACAAAAGGTTGCAGGTGGGAGCAGAATTGACTCATTCATCATCAGCTTCGTTTGATAGACTGTTTCGTCTCGTAGAAATCTGTCGCTGAGATTATAACAAGCCTGGAATGTATAGTAAAATCCAGCTGAGTAAACTATCGCCCAAAACAACTTTTGCAATGTCCAAGCAATCAAAGTAAAGCGATTGGTAATGTCAAGGCCATAAGAATTTAGAGTCTGCAGTATTTTTTTAAAGAGACCTTTTTCATTTTCAGAACTGCCGTCCGGACAGATTTCAACTACACGGTCTTTGTTGTGTTTTTGCACTAATTTCTTCACTGCCATCATCATGGGGTAGACAACAAAGTTTATGAGGATAATGAAATCAAGTCCGAGCCAAATGCTAATCGATCCGCCTATATCTCCGATGAAGTCTTCAAAATCCCGCTCCAGTCTCTCCTCGAATATAATATAATCGAATGTCTGAACAAAGATTTGAACGAAAACGGAGCCGTGTGATATCCCCCATTCATTAATGTCCTGCAACCTTCCTTTCTCATCAATTATGTAGTGCCATTGTTCACACAAGGGAACGCAGTTGTCAATGCAAGCTTCAGTTTCATTCTTGAAATTGATTAAACACTTTTCATAGTGATATGGCGTGCACTGAATGACGTTGGGAGCGTCGACAGAGCCCTCCTGGCCTAAATGAAATCAGGATATTTTTGATTAGTTTTATGAAGAATGTAACTGAGTTTGAGTTAAATATTTCAGTGTTACTCGATTGAAAATCTTACAACAAACGGTCAGCTTTGTGCCTTGTGCGACATTTCAGAGGATATGAAGTATTAACATTTTAATATTAAATTATTTTTCACGGCACCTCACTGAGAAGTACAGAAAAGTAAGGTGTTTAATTTATGAGCGAATCGAAATACCTGATTTAAAAGTAAGCGGCGCACAGCCACAATATTTTCTTATCCATATACTACGACATTCATTCTCGCAGTCGTCTTTCGTGATGGTCGACGAGCACTGTATATGGCCTTTAACCGTTGGCAGGGATCGCTTTAAGGCCGTCACATTTATACTGAGCGTCAAGCTGTCGCGATTATAAAGGTAGTAAACAGAGCCATTTTCATTCGTCTCGTTGTTATCAGGGGGCGTACTCCTTCCTGTGAAATCCACAGTCACAGTCGTTGGGTTTTGATGAGAGAAACTTGTTCGGTTTCCACCAGGGAAAATACGATCCTCGTTGTCAAAAATTTTAAACCCAAATGCCTTTGTCCGTCCCATAACTAGTGTAACAGTATAGCCGTTCAGCTGATAACAAATGCTGTCTCTGCTAACAAAAGAAATGAAATCGGCGTTCAACCTGCGCAATTCGTCCACGGGTTTCACGCCGTATCCTCTCCCCCACTCACTGATATGAAGTAGGCCTCTATATCCAACAAAATATGACAATATGGAGCCAGGTCTGAAAACTGTAAATCGGCATGCTAGTACTGATTTCAGGTGCTGAAAAGTGATATTGAATTCAGCAATTTTCGGCATTAAAATGTCCTTTATAGGCAGCCATTCATTACCATTTTGATTACTAAAATGGCTGATTTCTTGTACGCCAGGCTTTCTGCCACGTTCCACTTCATACATCAACGAACTATATCTGAGAATTGTTGAGTAAAGTGCGTCGCTCCAGCTATTGGTACGGTTATATGACATGCAATCATCCAAATTTCCCGATAAATCAATTTCTTCGGTAAAATTAGTCCATGCTTCAATAACCTCTGCATCACTCCATAAACCATCATCAAACAACGTGGTCGTGTTGAAATTGATGCAGACAGTCATGTTTGGAACCTGAAATTTGTGATTATTTTAAGAAGTTATTTAAAACACGGAATTGAATGTTTAGCAAACATATATTGTCTGAGAACTAATAACTTTAATAATATCACAGCTGTATTCTTGGAAACTTACGTACAAGTATTGTTTCTTGATTCAGCGCAGCTTTCATCTTTAAGACAACTGGGTTGATGCGGTATTCTTGAATTATTTCGACAGTTGACGAAATTGTGAGATAGATTCCGCACAGGTAGACTGTTGCCCAAAAGAGACGCTTTGAAATCCACCTGATATTTAAATATTCCGAAAATTTTATTTCGGCGACTTTGAACTTTGAAGTAACTTTTTCGAAGTGGCTACTTATGGTCTTCTTCTTTATTTGTGCAAATTGCAGCCACGAATATTTCGCCATATTATTTCGCTCATTCTGTTGGAGTGACATTTTTGCGAGTGAGCGACAGCAAGGCTCTATCTGTTAATATTGCTTGGGCGGCAGGCTGAAAATTATGCGTATGTGTCGTAACGAAATAGTCACGTGTTTTGTAGTTGTCTCCGTTCTTTCAGCTTTATTCTATCAGGTACTGATAAAACAGAAACAGCTACATAATATGGTGGTTCATCATAGTGAGTGAGACAGCTTGGGTGAGCCGACTTTCTCCCCCGAAGCTATAACAAGCGAGTAGTTTAAACTGTGAGTGAGCTCCTTTTATATATACAGTCGCTCCTCAGCACGTTAGTTTCACTGAGTTTAAAGATAGCGGATTAAGATCCGTACAGCAGTGGTTCGCGGATTGCGGTCAGCTGGTATTGCGTCACCGCCTTTTAACATTGTTATATATGCGCCGCCTGGCGGCGTGGGGATAAAAAGCGTTAAAGCATACGCGCAACCATCCATTACTAACTGTCAGTAACTCGCCTTCGCGACAGTATGTATAGATTTGTCATCTCTGTAGTTATCATGGGCGACAAGGTAAAAATATCTACTCATTCAAGGCTACTTATGTACAAGTCTTTTCACTTATCCAGTATCTCTATTCCTCTAAATACTTACCTTCTATTTAATATAAAACTAGATAAGTACAGCAAACCTATTATTTTCAATTTCATTATTTTTCATAAAATTTTGCCATCTATGCACATAACGATGTATTAGCAATTTAAATTTCAGTAAGTGTACTGTTCTTCGCCGCCTAGCAAAAGATGATATGGTGAAAGCGTAAAGAAAACTCTTATGGCTCTTTATTTGAAAAATAAGGGACACTTATTGCCTGAATTAGCTTTTAAGTATCGAAAGGTATAATACTTACATTTTCAAATTTAGTCCAAACTGCACTGAAGAGCTGACTAACAGCAACCGAGAACTGAGCTTAAAGCAGAAGTGAAAGAAGATTCGAGAGCGTTAGTATTTAATAAAGTGGTGCTCTCGGCTTCCTTAGCAACGGCATAACTTTGTTCGGTTGGAGGCACATAATGTAGATTGAGCACATTTAATGCGGCTAACATGATAACTCGAGAGTGTATGTTGGTTGCTGTGGTCGCGAATGTTATGGCGACCATAGATATTCAACAAAGCACGATGATTTAATAACGTTTGCATTAATTTTTGGTTTATCTTATTTAAAAGATGATCTCGATCTTTGATGCACAAGTGAAGTTGGCGAACTACAGTATTTTCGGAAATAGTGGCATATGTGCCACTATTTTTTTGCGGCTTAAATATGGAGTTTGTTAATATTATGATGTTATAATCATAAAAACACCACTCTCCGTGTCTTAGTGATGATAAAAAAAATTGAGCATGAGGTTGGAATAATACTGTTATACGCGAATAAAGTTTCAAAATTTCGCCGAATCGAGGGGGTTGAAACAATAGTGCCACAGTGCCACTATTTCCGAAAATACGGTATATTTGGAAATCAAGTTTTTTACACCTGTGAAATATCTCTTCAAGCAACTTTCAGTAAGTTCTAAGATCTTGGTTTAATCAACTGCATTTACTTCGGACTGTATTTTTTCCTTTTTATCAGCTTCCCACATTCATATTCGAAGTGTTTCGGACCGAGTATAAACGAGGCTGTCAAAGAACTTCTGGGGTTGCTAGTGAACCGAATGCATACCGGGTTTTCTCGAAAATAAGCCCCGGGCTTATTTACGAGAAATAGTATTTTCGAGCATCAACATTTTCCTCTGAAATACGCCCGGGGCTTATTTTCGAGAAATGCAGTAATCGCAGTGTTTTGCCCTACAGTTCATAAAAATAGCATTTACATATAATTTATGAACATACTGTCCAAAAAGTAAACCTAATGCACTCAATAATACAGTAGAGCAGATAAACGCAACCGATTTCGATTTTTCACCGCGTGTTTTGCGATAATTTTATTGCGAAATCGTGTCGTACTATGATATAAAATGCGTATTTAAGTACGCCCCGGGAGTATTTTCGAGAAAAGGCAGCAAAAGTGGTATGTTTTTTGACGCGGACGAAAAAATTTTTTACCCTAAAATAAGCCCGGGGGGTGTTTTCGAGAAGGCTTTCGAAAATACGCCCGGGGGGGGCTTATTTTCGGGAGGGCTTATTTTCGAGAAAACCCGGTAGATTTTTTAATCGGTAAATCAGGGTTCCGAATGAAAAATTTTGAAAAAAAGGAGATTTTGAAAATTGTCCTTTTTAAAAAGATTTGTCCTTTTTGGGACTCTATATCATTTAAATTTGAATGCCCTTTTTCCCAACGAAAGTCTTTTTTTCTGTGTCATAGTCTTTCTTTTTTCAAAACGACCTTTTTTTAGAAATTTTGGCCTTTTTATCAAAAAAGGACAGAAAAGGATGTTCGTTGAAAAAAGGACATTTCTTTTTAAAAAGGACAATTCGGAAACCTGCCTTAACGTCTATTTTAATTTTAGAAACTTGATCGCGTTCGACTTTGTTATAACAAAGTAACACATAGTTAAAATATCAGCAATTTTCGAAAATTAAACAACTTCCCAAAGACGCATAGGATATGATGGAAAACAATACTGGTGCTACCGATCAAAACGAAACTTCACACAAACGAAGAGCATATGCCTAAGTATACATCCTCAAAATTTCTTAATAATCTGTTTAGACTTAGCAAAAATACAGCTAACTGAAAAAGTGCACACCTTTTTTCTGTGCTACCCTGTATACTTGACAGTGTTGCAAATACTGTAGGAGTACAAATTATTCGCAGGTACTTATTTTCGCAAATTTCGCAACTCGGCCGATTTGCGAATATTTGTACCTTCGAAATTTAATACCATAACTTTGTACCACTAGTTATGAACGGTCCAGTTTGAAGTTTTCACCGTGTAAACATAAGTAATACTGCATTTTTGGACTGTACTGGACCAAGAAATTTCCTACGCAAAATTACATTTATATTACTGCATCGCAAGAGGTAGTTCTGGATCCGCCACGTAATTACAGTAGATTTCAAGTTGCCACCATTTCTGAACCACGTAACCGATTTAGCTGAAATTTTATAAGAATGTACCACGTTAGTTGAGTTTTTACTATTCTGTGTTTCAAGTTATTTTGTTCACTTATGCTCTAAAACCAAGCGTTTAAATTCAACTGTTCCAGTTATACCGATTTTGCGCCGGATACAGGGTTGATCAATAGTAAGTATTGGACTTTAGACAGCTATAACTCCGTGAAACTTCAAATTATTTTTAATGCAATTTTCATCTCTGATAGAGCAAACTCCAACTTAAATTTTCTTTCTTTACTCTTTGGAACTGTCCCCATTTTTCTTCATTTTATGCTAACTTTAAAAACTGCGAGGATTTTACATAATGAATGTTTAAAAAGGAACAAGACTGTTTAATTCCTGAATAACTTGGCCCAGAATAATCAAGCTGAGCTGAAACTTAAGAAAAGTTATTTGCAGACGTTA
>NIUQ01005156.1:0-11507 GCA_002796945.1 Plectus sambesii
CACGCTGGCGGTTTCAGTAATAATGGCCCCCCTGGTCCTCCGGGTCCACACAATCCTCGTCTGATTCGTCCTCCAAACGGCGCCGGGCCCATGCCCGGCCCTCCTAATCCAACACCCCTAGCAAGCGTCGGCTTGGGTCCGCGTGGACCTTTGCAATTCTCCGGCCCGTTGCTCAATGAGCTCGCCCCCAGACCCATGATGGGTGCTTTCGTCGGCCGCATGGACGCCCCGCGACCTCTCCACCCCGGTCGCCCTGGCCCCATGATGCCCAATCGTCCCCATTTTTTTGATCGCCGGTAGCTTCTGTCTCATATTGTGCTGTTAATGTAGTGCTACTGCATATTTTCCTTACGCGTTCAACTTCGTCGTCCATTGATCTTCATTGGACCGGTAACATAATCGCGTCCTCCCACAGAAACATGCAGTCGCAGTTTTGTTCAGGCATTCAGTAGTACTTGGTTATCAACTCAACTTCTTTATTGAGCGCTGACGCTAAGATTTACTTAGCTCTAGGACACGATTATGTTACCGCCCCCATTGTTTTACGTTCTTTTGTTGTTATGCGGGCGCCATTGTTTTCACGCCGATCTTGAATTTAATTCAATTGTGTTGATCCTACGATCTGCGCGCTCTATTAATTCAAATAAAAGAAATTGCAGTTTGAACAACTGAAGCGAGATTTATTTTATTCATCTATATTCGTCACTCGCGTCATGAAAGCTATTCCCAGCCATCATAATTGCAATCACAGTCTAACCAACTTCCGACTATAATTAATAGCAGTGTTCAATTGATAATTGAACATTAATTGCAGTGAAGAGGAGCATCTTCGTTTACGTATAAGGTGAGTTTCGCGGCAGCTGCGACCATACCACTATCCGAATAGCGTTTTGCCAACAAACACTTATCGGCGGCGTCTTTCGCTACGTTGATAGAGTCTTTCACATTGAGCCGCAGATGAGTGCGCATTGCAATCGATCTCGCGCTTTTGTCGTCGGGCGGCTCTGCGTGTGAACAAGGACAGAACAAACCACGGAATGTCCTCAGAAAGTCCTGCAAACCAATGAAGCCTAGTTAAAAATAAAAATACAAACACAATTCCAGTAGCCTCTATGGATTATTCACAAACACTACCTTTCATTGGATACAAAAAGATCATTTATGAAAGTAATAGTCATTTATACCAGTTCGCCGTAAGTCATAGATGCGTTCCGAACCAAATCGATCAGACGCATTTCAAAACAAAATTGGACACTTTGTTCAATTTACCTCAAAGAAGAGCGCACGATTCGATTTTAAAGTGTCAAATTTAAAGAGGAAATTGTTTAGGGATAAAGGATTCCGTAAGTTGGTTATAATTGATATCAGAAATAGGAGAGAAGGTGATCATTTCGATAAGGGGGAATATCTTTCCCTTACACCTAATGCTATTATCCCATTCGCAAAACAATATGAAAATGGTACATAGACGATTCGCCTCAGCGTAGTGAAAGCAAGGCTACGAAAGTGTTGGCGTTGACGAATCGTCTCGTTGCCGTATCATGCTACGCCTCTGAGAGCATTCTTACATTCGACATAGTGCAGTAGAGAACGAAATTGATTGAGCTGTACAGCAGAGTGAGCATTTCCATGAAGCTGCCCAGGTGGTCGTAGACGCGTAACCCGAACTCCGCCCCGTAGATCGCAGTGAACAAATTGAGCACTCCGTGAGGAAACTCCACCAGGACGCAGAGTAGCAACACGAGAACCAGCATCCGCGTCGTTCTACAAAAAGACCCATTCTCCTTTCGCTTTATTTTATCGTACAAATTGACTACCGGTTCTTCTCTAAATCACGCTCCACCCTTAGCGTAAATACTCTGTTTTCGAGAAGCTACAAGACAGCTTCTAACGACTGTTTCAGCGCAAACAATATCATGCATGGAAGCTTTACGCGCCTATTTCGGAAGAAAACTTGCTTCAACTGTTTCTCAGAAACATTTTTACCGCTTTTCCAAAATGGAGTAGAGGGGAGGAGGGCGTAATTTCGATAAAATTCGTACCTCGGTCGCGCGGCTGTGCGTTTGCGTCTCGCTTTTTTCAGCACTGCCGCCTTCGCGCGATTGACTGACTGCATGTCGGTGGCCATTTGGGTCGCGCTGTCGAAGCTGGCTATCGCCGGCTGCACTTGAAGGTTGGAGCGACGACGATCGACACTCTTCAGAGAGTGGATTAGTCCGATGATGACAGCGGTGAGCAACAAGGAAGGAAATAGCTTGAGCACGATACCGAACATCCAAAAGACGGCGGCGATAATGGTGGACTGGTTCGAATAGTTCAAGTCGTACATGACGTCCAGGGAGCAGTTCATATAATCGTACGACAACTGTCCGACCTGCAACATTAGCGCTCGTCGCTCATCAGTCTCTATTGAAGCGGCTCGTATCTGATTAAAAGCAAACCTGCGAGCTGAGGAACACGGGCGTACAAATCACGGGAACGACGGCCCAGACGATGGCGCTAGCAATCACCGCTAACTCACATCGATAAATGTAACGATTTGCTTGAATGGGCCATCGCAGCGCGGCGAAGCGAAAAATGGCGACAACGATGGTATGGGCGAAGGCAGTCGTGTGAAAGACTACATTTAGATTGACATTGACCAAGCGGTACCAGGCGACTTGTAGTGTCCACGGTAGTCGATGACAGCGCATGCGGAAATATTCGACAGTTAAGAGGCCAAAGTAGTTGGCCGCCAGAAGTAGCTGAGCGATAGAGAGTCCCGTCAACAGGACGTTGACGGGCGTTCGCATTCGTTTCCGAGTCAGCACAATGATGTTCGCCACATTTGAGAAAGTCCCGAAGAGGCAAACTGCGATCGACAACGGGATATGAACCTTGTCGTAGTTCTATAAAAAATGAAAGTCGCTGCGATCAATCAGCATAAATAGGAAAAGGGTCGAAAAGCGCACGTCAGAAAACTGTTTGAGGTAGCACTCGCCGAAGTCGCAGGACCCTACGTCCTCCGCTTGGTCCTCGTCGGTTTCGTTCATCATGGGCGCCCAATGGACGCCCTATTGACGTAATCAAATTGACAGTCGGCGCCACGCTGTCGGAAGGTTCTGTGGGCAACGTATGGCAAGAGTGGAGACTGGCCAGAGCGCGCTCCTTGAGAAACAAGCCGGCTTAAAGATGTGATTAAAAGTTCGCGGAACGCATTAGAAGCAACCCGAACGACGCATCCTGTTTACCCTGCGGTGACGGAAATCGAGCACGAACACAGTTTCCCTCTCATTCCTCTCTTCTCTAGTGGCCAACCAAGAATTCCCCTCTACGACCACACGCGTGAACGACTCATGCAAACAAGTTCCGTCGCCGCCGGTCGTCGTCGTCGTCGTCGTCGTCGTCGGCTGCAACCATCTCCTCCCTCGCAGCTGCTCACTCAGGCTACTTTAATAACCGAATCATGATTAGTAATGAGCTGAGCGATCTAATTGAGTGTTGCGTTTTCCTCTCAACTACTCGCATAAATCGTGTATCTCCTGGGCAACTCTCATCGCACCGCTAACGGCGCAATTAATTATGCCAGGAACGACACATCTCCTCCATCTTTGCATGTGCAAGGCGTAATGAAGTGTCACCAGCTAGGTGGAGTAGAACCGCTCGCAAAGCGGCGAAAGAACACAGTAAAGGGAGATGGCATATGAGAAATGAAAATTTGATTCGAGCGGACGGATATCGGTTTCCAGTAGACCAAGCAATTGACGCCCAGATGACTAAATGACGCGTCCAGCTGCGCGTCTCAGTTGGGAATGAAAAAAGGAAGTGGATACAAGTGGTGAGCGCGGGCCTACAAGGTAGTGAGAAAGTCTTCTCTTTCGCAACATTCTCCGTTCTCCTCGCCTGCCTATAACCATCGCCTGAGCCTCGGTCTAAGTGCAAAAAAGATACCCCATACTGACCACACTGATGCTTCTGCACAAAATAGTGTCCCTAGTTTCGTTAGGAGTGGTCAGCGTTTGCTGGTCTCCGCATAGGTCATACTAATAAAACACGCGATCGTTCTCCTAGTCTGCGCGCATAGTTTCAATCGTTGGCAGGCATGGGATAATGGTTTCTTTTCGAACGTGAAGGCAATGGACGCAAAGAGATGGATATATCGACCGAAACTCAAGTCGATTCGACGCTATTGCACGCGCGACTAATTAGTCGTGTGTGGACAGTTCAGCAATCGCGATCTTTCGTTCGTCGCGATCAATGACCTCGACCATGACCAAATGACCGCGATCAATGAGTAGCTGTTGATTAAGTCCAACTGAATTCGAGTTGGCGTCGAATGTCACTACGATTGGATTATTCCGGTGAGACTGACGAACACGGAGGGGTATTTTTTCCGCCCCTCCCTTTGTTCCCGTCAAAATAATGATACATGCGAGGGGGATCACAGAACACGGCTAACAAGGCGCGTAAACAGACTTGCCGCCTAGCGCAGAGTGTGCGCGAAGGGCACGAATCCAAGCGAACCAAACACTAAATGCAACGGCAATAAGTGAAATAATGACTGAGAGCGCGACGCTGCTTGACGAGTGAAGAGGGAGGTAGAGGCATCGAGAATCAAGCGGCAATTGTGCGGTCGTATGACGGATATGAAGAGCGAGCCGGCGACTCGCGGGTCCTTCTGGGCAACGTCGCCGCCTTGCTCATCGTCGCCGACAGTTGGTTGACGAAGATCGCCTACGCGGTGGTTGGCTCGGAGGCAGCGCTAGTGGCTGGATCGGAGGCAGCGCTAGTGGCTAAGACGGGCGAACGGCCGGTCGAGCGCGAACTGATGGCGCGCGGCGAGAGTGCCGTATTAAGGGTGGGAACATCGAGTATAGCGGCGCCAGGCGCTGCTGCCACTACCGGACGTGCGCGTTCGACTCATGTCCCTCATGTCACCCGTGTGTCCGCATACGGTCGATAGAAAAAACCAATGCCTCAATCGCGCCGCTCTCGACACGCCGATCCAGATCCCCAATTGACCTGCCGCATCAGATATCGTGCTCTCAATCCGCTAGAGTGACAGAGCAAATAATCGCATTTTATTGTTCCGGCAGCACTCACTCCGCGAGTAGACGGGTGTCTGCTAGACTAGCCGAATGCTTTGATATTTGCAGAAGTAAAAGCGTTTGAGCGCAAGCATCGCGCGCCTTCGTCTCGGCGCATTTTTTCGCACAGTTTGCACAGAGAATGCAATTGAGAGCATTGTGGTACGTTCCGTTCGGCGAAGAGGTCAGATTGGTCAGTCGCGTTGTGAAGCACTCGTAGGTACAACGGACTTCCTCATTTGCTAGTACTCGCATGGTGCATCGTTTCAACAGACTAAAATCGCCACATTGGCTGCTTCAAAATCGCTGAAAACCTACGCAAAGTGAAATTGAAATCATTCATGATATTAGCGATATTGCCAATACTGACAATATTTTCCTGTCGCCCAACGACCCCGGAAAACGTGGGTTGCGGCATCCGCCCTCAGTAATCGCCGCCTGCGGGTCGCATCGCGTACGCAACTCTGCAGAAGATAACACGTGATGCAATCATGAATCAGTAAGACATGGTAGAAAACATCTCTTCCGCGTATTCGCTTTTGAAAAGTTCAAGCTATAGTGTCGGTGCACTTGATTGTACCGTAATCTATATGCTAGCTTGTTGACGAAAAGAATATGTGATAATGAGGGGAGAGCTGTATTGGTTGAAGAACGGCGTGGGGAAGCGACGTGCAATGTGCATGCTAATCGAAAGACGACGCAGATGGAATTTGTTCAAGTTGAACGCATCGGAGGAGCGGAAAGCGGCCGTCCACGCAAATAACTTCACCCACCTCTGGCAATATCCGTCATCGATGTTTACTCAAATTAATTCAAGTTCGACTTGGACTCTAGGATCAATCGAAAAGCTGCATCAGTAACCCTCGACTCTTCAAGCATCTGCTGTTATCGGTCGATCATACGGTAATTGGATTTTAATTAGCACAAACTTTTAAAGATAGACTTATGCATCTTTCGGCGGTTTGAGTGTTCTTCGATTGGCTCGAAGGTGTCTGCATCCCCCATCTTGACAGCTGCATTTTTAAATGTTGTTTTCTCTAGGAGAATCGACGATAGCGCCATGAAAACTGACATATACAAAGGGGTTCTCGAATACAATGCGCAAAGGCCTCAGCTGTCAGTGCATTTTATAACACCTTAAAATACCGGCATATTATTATTCAACAAGACATATTTCCGTTGTCTTTAAAATAGTAAGTTACCGTTATACTGTACTCCGATTTTTTGGCACAAACGGATATTATAGGGATTTTCGTGATTTAGTGTGCAGTACAAATCGACTTGTACTGTTGTAGATGCAATTTCTTTGCCGAAGAGTAACCATGTATCGAGCTGGCGCTATTGGACAGTTGAATGGATACATGGGTTTACCTTGTAAATCAATCGGATAGTGTAGCATCAATCAACTCATTTAGAATTTGTGCAATTCAACAGAGCTATCTCCGCAAGAACGATTTCGATAATTATTATATTGGTACTTTTTGTTGATTTGAATGTTGAGTGTGAGGAGTAAGCACAGTTTGGAATGATTCTGTTGCACAACTGCACTATGGTACGGTACAAAGTGACGTCATGTACGCGATATAAAAGAAATTAAAGCCGGGTGACGATAAAAGTAAAGTGACGTTTGTATACATCAACCAAGTCGGAGGTGGAACTATTTAAAATTATTTGAATATTGAATTGTCTCATTTGGTGGCCTTCACTATCGTTGAACAACCGCCGATTCTTCGAATAATAACATTCGGCAAATTAGCCTGCCTAATTTTCTGCTATATTTATTGTACCGTTTAATCTTGTGAATTTGAGGTTCGTTTCATTTTGTTGTTTTCAAGTTATTGTAGGCCTAACTAACAATTGATCATAACTGTCTATTTACTTTCGGACGTATTGATGATTTATTTCGCGTTGGTGAGTGTTTTAGTAAAAACTATGTTTGTATTCAGGTGGCGCCGTCTTTGATTGTTCAACGAAAGCTCACAAAGGATCAAAGGAAGATGTCATCACAGCAGCAGGAGGGAGAAAAAGTGTCCCAAAGCGCTACACCACGGAATAATCCGGGTGGCAAAGCTCTTCGTCCTCAGCAACAACAAAATTCATCGAAGCAGGACAAAAGAGGCGATCGATCGAGTGGCAATCGTCAAGCAAAACCATCTCATAATCAGCCGTCTCATAATCAGTCAGCGGCTCAGAGCGGAGGGGCGAAGATTCCTCATAAGAAGCCGCCGCCAGCCGGTGCGACAAATAGTCAGACGAATGGATTTGACAAAAGTCGGATTCGACAGGAGTCTATATCGCCAACCGTGTGTATCATTTGCTGCTGCGAATCTGACTTGTTCAGCATTGGAATGTGTGGACATCCCGTCTGTTTGGAGTGCGGCACACGCATTCGCGTCCTCGGAAAAAACAACCTCTGTTCGCACTGTCGACTCGACCTACCCGAGGTTAGCATTCAGAAGTGGTTTTCGTCGAATTGGTAGCTAGTAAAGTGTGGTTCATATTTATATATACAAAGAGCGGTTCTTGAGTAAGTAAACGTTAACTAAATACAATCTGCACTGCAGCCGTCGAATAAGTGATAAATAGAATTTTTTAAATAATGCCCGACCCTCGCGTGTGCCTAAGAAACTGAACACTAGGGAGATATGAATTGGGAATAGTTCACACATGGCTCTTATTACTTTATTTTGAATTTCTGTTTGTTTGTTCTTCACACAGCTAACAGAGTTTGTACCATTTCCACTCTAAAAAAGACATTTCAAAATCACATCAGTAAGGAGGATGTTCTTTTTGATTTTGAAAATGTCCTTGCTCAAGTGAAAATATTAAATAAGCCTGGAGCTTAAATGAAAACGTTCAGTTATGGGCTGCTGCATAAATCGAGGATTGACTCTTCCTGGTTGTACTGCATTTGAATTTTCTTTAAGTAAAAAAGCGTGAATTATAGGTATATTTTGTGCCGTATGCGGGCTCGTGGGACGACTGGGTCCCGCCACACAACTGCATCAACGATCGTCATGGTGCTCAGTATGGAATCAAATTTGGCAACAAGGATGCTCTCAACGCTTTCTCGGACTACCTGGCTCATGTTTGCACCGTCTGCCCTAAAGAGTACGTTATACAATCTTGCTGTTGAAAGGAATTGGTAATAAATGAGGGACTTTGGTTTTTTAATGAATAGTTGGCTGAAAAAGTACAAAAGGGCAGTAGGAGACGGATTAATAGAATCTTTCAATGTAATTACTCACTCGTACATTCAATTTTGGCAACATTACGTTCAAACTGAATGCAAAGATGACGACTAGGAATGCAAATTTGATCAATTTGAATGCAAAAGTAATGAATTATGATTAAAAAATCGTTAAAATGGAGACTGCTCTGTAAAAGGGGGGGGGGGGATGAGTGACCGTCCCTGAAGAAGAGTATGAGGCGAGCTGAAATCTAAACATCCAGCAAGGTGTGCGCTCAAGGTAGGACAGCGCATACAGGAGAGCGCACGGGTGTAGTGACTGCCCAGCAATCCAAAAGATCACTCTCTTTGATTTCAGTATTACAGTGGCCAAAGCTGTTGACGACATTTTAATCCCTTTCCATCGTTATATTTTCAGGCCTTCGTTTCCAACGTTCCAAGAACTGAAGCAGCACATGTCCCGACAGCATGATTTGTACTATTGCGATTTGTGCGTAGAGCATCTCCAGCTATATTCTTGGGAACGGAAGTGCTATTCGCGCAAGGAGCTTGACACTCATCGTCGACTGGGGGACGGCGACGACAAGAGCCATCGCGGTTGGTGTATAATCGTATTTTTTCGATCAGTTAGAACAATTCAACATTTCGATCTTTCATTTGTAAGGCTGGCGTGCGCAGTTCAATTACATCTATAATTAGTTTGATTAATTTATATGGATGAGATGTGCATCAAGCGAGGCAGGTGTATTTACAAAGAATTGCGTGCTTAATCAGATTTTTTGCAATCGGGCACTACATTAAAACCTACTTCTCTTTATTTTTCGGTTTATCCTTTCACATTTAGATGAAAATATATAGATAACTGGGTCTCGCAATGATACGCGTCCATTTGCATGTCCCCCTTTTACGCTTACGACGTTCTTTCAGGCGTCACCTTCCTCGCGAAGAGGTTTTTGTAATTGTATTTTAACTGTACTTCCTACATTAGACCATTCTCTCTCTAAAAATGATTGCTATCATTTTTCTTCATATTTAATTTTGACGCCGAACGAATTTCAGGTCATCCGGACTGCAAATTTTGCAATTCGCGATTTCTCGACCACGATCATTTGTATCGACATTTGCGAAGAGACCACTTCTATTGCCAGTTGTGCGACGCAGACGGCGATTCCAACACCTTCTATTGGTACGCTTATCATTTGCGGAATATATGCTATGGCGGTGCGGTACTGTACGGTACTTGCATTTACCAAGAATTAATTATATCTTATTGGTAATTGCTCACGCTAAATGTGTAAATTTGGCCTCGCCGCCAAATCGAAGCGTTAAGCCAGTTTGAATGCTAGCTTCAAATTCCGTGATAATTCATACTTTTGTATTTAGTGCGTACGAGGAACTGAAGCATCACTACAAGGAACGCCACTTTCTCTGCGAAGAAGGCCGTTGCAAAGAAGCCTCTCACATTGTTTTCCGAACAGAAATTGATTTTAAAGGACACTTGGTTAGTTTTTCACTTACATTATTATTTCTGTTGAGATATTGAAAAGTTGGCTTTCTTCTTTTTTATTGCCTCAAGACTTTTCTACTGCCATATTTTTGCCAAATACTTCTTTGTAATATAAGAAATAACGCGTATTCAGACTAAGAAATCACGGCGATTCTTGTCAATCATTCACAACTTGACTCATAATTCCTTGAAGGCAAAAGAGCATAAGGGTGGAGGGCGTCAGACGATTCAACTGGACTTTAACTTCTCCGACCGCGTTCTGGGCCATCATTCTCATCAGCACGGCGCCCATCGCGGCTCAACCGGCAGAGGAAGAGGCGCTCAGGGCGGCGGTCGCGGCGGGCAACAGCAGAATTCGTCTCGGCCGCCGAGGCAGGAGCCTGAACCATCTTCTTCGGCGGAACCTTTGCCAGCCGAGGATATTGTCATCGACGTCAATGATCCGTGCGTTTTATGAGATTTTTTGATGTTCTGTTTATGTGTACTCGCAATTTTTTGGATCATTAACGAGAAATCGAGCCAGGCGCCGTTGTAGGCAGCGATAAGCTGGCCTTTTGGCGCTTGAACACTGTTTTTGTTATCAAGAATGATAATCGTTTCTTGATTTCTGCGTGCGTAAATTGATAGAAGGGCTATCGAATTTCGAAGTAGTTTGCCTTATTTAATCTAATTATTATTTTTATTATCGGCGAAATTTTGACTACATATTATACTTATTAATTTTGTATATCAAAAATCTCGTTTTTGCGTGGCAATTGTGACCTGCAGCGTTTTCAGCTCGGTCGGCAGTTCGAAGATTCGTTCAGTCGTGCGCGTGCCGTCGGCGCAGGTGCAGCCTCGGTCGAACTTTGAAATGCAGAGAGAAGAGTTTCCTTCGCTCGGCGGCAACTCGCGCCGTTCCGCGGCCAACAACTCGTCGAACGTCTATCAGAACCGAGGCGGCTTCCGAAGAAGCGATTCACTCGAACGAGACAACTTTCCCGCTCTCGCACCGAACGTCGACGCCCATCGATCCATTCCGCCGGTGCACAGCGCACCTCGTCTCTCCTCTCTGGCTGGAGGGCCGCAACGGTCGCAGCAAAGAGAAACTCAGCGGACTTTCGGCGTCATCGACGACGACGAGAACTTCCCCTCCTTCACAGTCTCCAACCAAATCGCCGAGCAGATGAAGCGCGAGGCGGCGGCGAAGGCGAAGCGTGAAGAAGGCGATGCGGCGAAAGGGCAGCAGCAGCAACAGCAGCAAGCGCAACCAACCTCTCTGTTCCACTCGCTCACGAGCGGCAATTGGGGCCAACGACCGACGAGCCTAAGTCAGGCGGCGATGTGCATCGCGGGGGATGACGACTTCCCGACCCTCGCCGGCGGACCCGGCAAGAATAAGAAGCGGGAAGCGGCGGCGTCGGGGCTGACGAAGAAGTCCGCCTGGGCCAAGGGGTATCCCACCCAGAGCGCCATCGTCGGCTGCACTGTGAACAGCAGCGGCGACGCGCGAAAAAATGGCGATCTGCCAACGCCTGACATTTGGCCCAAAACGCTCAAAATTGAAAAACCCACCGAGGAGGAGATCAAAGAAGCCGCTCGCCTGAAAACTCCGCCGGCCGTCGGCAAAATGCTCAAACTCGAATCGAACGCGAAGACGAAAGCGCGTCGCGTCGCCCAGCAGAAACAGCGACATAGCGAGGACGCGTCGTCGAGCCTGAGGGAGGACCAAGCGGCCGGAGTCGATGAGAACGCCAACGCACAA
>NIUQ01005157.1:0-11601 GCA_002796945.1 Plectus sambesii
TACAATAAGGCGCGGGATGTGGCAGCTGAACTTGGGTACCCGGTGTGCCCCGTTGACATCAGCTGGGTGATGCGATTCAAGTACCGATGCGATATGAGCAAAAAGGTTTGTCGACGGCGTCTGTTACACCGCCTTTCATCATAATTCGTCACTCTTCTATCTCATAATCTCTGCATTCAATTAGAGCGCTAATATACTGACATGTTATGCAAGAGTGACGAATCGTTAAGAAGGGCCATATAACTTGCCAGTTATTGTTAAAATTTTTGATCGGTAATGAGAAATCTCGCCAGGTACCGTAGTCGGCAAAGATGAGCTCGCTTTTCGATGCAAAAATATCGTTTTTCACCAAGAATAATAGTTGTTTTTGGTTTTACGTGCGTAAAGTGATAGAATAAATTGCTAGAAATATGGTAGATCGGCTATCGAAGCAGTTTGTCTCATTAAATCTTAAATTCTTACTTAAAGGGAAATTTTGACTTTAGTTCTGAGATGATATCACATTCATTGATGTGGCGTTCGTTTGTTAGCCTATAAGAACTAAACACAACATCGCCGAGACGGATGGAGCTTTAACACCCGCTCTCTAGGCTTATGGGTTGTGTAATAGCGGCTGCATGCGCTCTAGCACTTGCTGTTTGATTGCCTCGTGAATAAAGTTGAGACGAAAGACCTGCGAAAACATCAGAACGTATCAATTAATATTATCGTAGATACAAGTATGATTAATCTTTCACTCTGCATACTTGAGCGATGTCGCTTTCAGACGTACAATAGCGGACGCGTTGGTGCTTCGGTCTGTCAAGAAAAGATTCTCGAACTTTCCACTTCAACGAGCACGTTCTGCTTCGTCTGCGGTCAGATCGTCGCGGAAAACATGAAATTGACGCATGTACTCGAGCAGCACGTTAAGGTTAGGCTATTTAAATATCTTTTAATGCTATTGTCATGTAAGTTACCCAAGTTCAATTTGCTTGCGAAATAAACACCGCCATTTATCATAATTTTCCACTTTTGCATTCAATTTTCGTAACTGTTTCATTCAATTTCGTCATCGCTACATTCAGTTATAACGCTAGTTTGACTAACTTTGGCACAAGCTTAAGCACGAATACAACCTCTGTCTTAAGCACAAACTTAAGCACGAACCGAAACCCGCGAAATGACACTGACTTAGCGCGACTTAAATTTCCTCAGCTTCAACTTTGCGCATTTTTAGAAGGCAACGTTCATTTGTCCCGGCTGTAATTACTCGTCAACATTCGACTGCGAGAACGTCCGATGTCATATCGCCCGCGAGCATCCGAATCTGTTAACTGTCGGAGTCGTCGACCATCGGGCAATGCACCAGAAACTGATCGTTGAGCACGGAGAGCGCTGCTTTCCTGGATCTGTTTTAATCCAGCGAAACGACCTCGTCTCCAGTTTTGACACCTTTGAAGGCACGTTTTTTAAATTGCTGCTATGAGTGACTATTCGGTGGATGAAGTTATCGTTAGGACTCTGATGAAGGCGGGAAATTTATTTGCTCCCGAAAATTGATTTTGTCTTCAAAATTTTCAGTTATTGTCCTCCAGTGCAGTGCTAGTCATCGTTGTGCTTTGTTAAGCGTCCGAAAGATAAAGCATACTTATGTGCAATTTTACCCCTATCGTTCGGAAGGTAATGAGCTAAATACCGTAGCTGGTAAGGATAGATTTGTAAAGTTTCTCGCATTTCGTGTCGAGACTCCTTTTTTCGCTGAGAGTGGCTGCTGATTTGGAATATATATGCGTAGTGAGCAGTAAAGCGAAAACATATGTTCTTTTAAAGCGATTTGCCTGATTTAAGAATCATTTGCGCTCGTACTGATGAAAAATTTCGCGTATACGTAATTTAAACAATGACTCAGCTATTTTTAAATGTCTCCATGTTCCTAAGCTGGATCATATTAATGTTCATAATCCTGACGACAACAAATTAACCTTGAGAAGTACACTGACGATGTGTCATATATTGTTAAATTATTTTCCTCAACGCACTTTGATTATTATCTTTCATTTTACAAGAAATTCACAATTTTCGCAAAGTTGCGTTACGATAAGTTTCAGGACTCGCTAAAGTGTCACCTTCGCCGATGACGAGTAAAGCGATTAAGCAAGAATACCGCGAATCGTTCTCGCCCATCGATTTCACGCCCACCGATCAACTGGCACGAAGCCAATTTGATGCCCCAGCCACTCGCGCAACGCTTCTGCGATCGCTTCCCAAACTCGAGGTATGGTACGATTTACAATATGAGAGCTATAAGCTCCTGCTTTTCTTTCTGTCACAAAGGTCTATATTGGGTCGGTTTCATATCGCGTACTTTAAGATTGCGTTAAGTATGACTTTAGTTAAAGGGTAGGCCTTAGGTACGACTTTAGCTAAAGTACGCGATATGAAACCGCCCATTGTATTCCTAGTTATCCCGTAGGTATTAGGGGCAGGGTTGCCAGGTCGAAAATCGTTTTTTAAGACATATATTTTGAAATTTAAGAATTTTTTAAGACAAACGCTTCCGATTTAAGACAAAATTTAAGACATA
This sequence comes from Plectus sambesii, assembly GCA_002796945.1. NCBI lineage: Eukaryota > Metazoa > Nematoda > Chromadorea > Plectida > Plectidae > Plectus > Plectus sambesii. The sequence goes on from NIUQ01005157.1 coordinate 2,567, forward strand.
CTAACGCATCGTTTTTTGAGACTTTTTTGACATTTATTTTTATATGAAAAAGAAGAATAGGCTTTAGTAGTAACAACTGATCTCCAAGAAAGACAAAATAACCATAATCAAAATGACAAGACAACCATAAATTTTCAGCGAATGACAAAAATTCAAACGTTTGCCTGCTCCATTTTTTGTCTTAAATTTTTTTGNCAAAATAACCATAATCAAAATGACAAGACAACCATAAATTTTCAGCGAATGACAAAAATTCAAACGTTTGCCTGCTCCATTTTTTGTCTTAAATTTTTTTGTGTCTTATAAGATTTAAGACAGCACACCTAAATTTAAGACAAATTCTTAAATTTAAGTGAATATGGCAGGCCTGATTAGGGGTCGGTGTCAGGGTAGTCGGGCTAAAGGGCGACCAGTACGCGAAGGCTATCGTAATCGGAGGCGCGTGATTTGAACTGCGTTATATAAGAGTTTGTGTCCATAGCAATGCCGTACGGTGCTTTTTGAATGCAAACATTGTAGTCAGGGGAGAATCGCTTTAGGACCTCACTCATACCGGTCGCCCTTTAACCCGATTAGTGTCAGGACTGTTGGGGCTCAATGGAGTGTGTTTATTCAGCGACCTAAATTTTAAAATTTTATAAAAGCGCAGTTGGAACGCAACCACTCAGGGTGTGACACAATAAATTTAACGATTAATTACCGTAAATCCTCTAATAATCGCCCTGGGCGATTATTATTTCAATCACGGTCTGAGGGGGGGCGATTATTAGAGGATTTACGGTAATTGAATCTTAGTGTTCATTATTGTGACCGCATGGTATGACAGAAAACATGAATATTTGAAGTATGATAGTCAAAGCGCCTCATGAAGAGTTAAATGATGATATATTCTCTTGTAAACCAAAGCTCATTCCAGCCAGAGGACAAAAACCCGCCATGCTATTCGATCGCGCCACCGCCACTGGAAAAACATTCATCATCAGTCCGCTTGCGTCAATCGATGATGCAAATCGCTTCACTCCTGCAAATCGCCGCAGATCTCAACCTGAAGTTCACGTTCAACGCCGACGAATGCGGCGAGTACAGTTTGGAAGCGTGCGATGGATCGGGGAAGATGGTAGTCATCGCAGATTGCGGCGTGGGAGTGCGAATCTCGGAGCGAATTGGTGGGGAAGAGGTGGATGTAGAGGTATCACTGATGACCAATTGGAAGCAAGTGGTCGACATGGTCAGAGCAAAGTGTCATGGTATTCTGCAACGTAATCGGGCTAAAAGGTGACTGGTATGAGATTGATCCTAAAGCAGTTCTCGCTTGATTACAATATTTGCATTCATATAGCACAGTACGGCATTGTTATGGCAACTAACTCTTACGTAATACAGCTTAAATTACGCGCCTCCGATTACGGTAGTCTTCGCGTACCGACGCTCTTTAGCCCGATTAGTAACATGGTATGCTGCAACGTAAACGCTCAAGAAGCATTTTTCAACGCTGATATTTGATCTGACTTGTGATAAGTGCTCATCATTCCGCCTTCATGATTCGTTCGGCATAATACAAGTTCCACTGAATGATGTGAATAAACTTTACTCGTTGGTCCCATCTCAGCATGAAGCAAGAGTTCCCATTTTTGCTCCATAGTGCTCTCGTTCAGAGATGCATATCTTAGACAATGGGAACAATGAAGCGTTTTAGAATTACATCAAGATATCTTTAATAGCATAAAAAACAAAATAATCTACCTCCCTCGTGCTGGAGTCGAATATCTTCTTCGCAATTCTATATTTTTTGAAGGAATTAAAGAAAATTCGAGTCCATCTCAAAGGGTAAAACAGTACCAAAATGTGAAATGATGACCTGTATCACGTTCTATCTGCTTCTTTAGCTCAGTGGTAGAGCGCCTGTCTAGCAAACAGGAGGTCGTTGATTCGATCCCAGCATGAAGCAAGAGTTCTTCTTTTTTGTTTCTTCTGCTCTCATTCAATGACATATCTAACAGAGCGCGCACAACGTTACTGTATGGAAATTTACATCAAGGTTGCTTTGTGGCACCAAAATTCGATTTGTTTAATAACTCTACTGATCATTATCAGGCGGCCGATGCATCTTATCCAGGCATGCGTAAATGTGAGCTGTACCAAAAAATGATTTAGTTGAATGAAATTCTTTTGCGATACTATGCAGTATCCATCATCATATAATAATTCTGTCACTCAATCATAGCAGGGAGAAATAAAAATGAAACTCATGCTTCATGCTGGGATCGAACCAACGACCTCCTGTTTACTAGACAGGCGCTCTACCACTGAGCTAAAGAAGCAGATGTTACATGATTAAGGTCACCATTTCCCATTTCGATATTTTCTTTTACTTTCCGAAAGCTGGCTACAGCTTCTCTGGATAGCGCTAATCCTTAAAAAGCTTAATGTTTAAAGAGCCTTCGCTTTGGTGAGTCTCCAGTTTCATCATGTTGAATCTGTGTGGATAATACAAGTCACCAAACCGAAGGCAGAATTCCGTGTGCTTGAAATACAAATAATCCCAAATTAAATTGTTAAAGGCTTTTTTGAAAGTAAGACAGTACCAAAATGTGAAATGATGCCCTATAAACAATTCCACCTGCTTCTTTAGCTCAGTGGTAGAGCGCCTGTCTAGTAAACAGGAGGTCGTTGGTTCGATCCCAGCATGAAGCATTAGTACATCTTTTGATCCATGCTACTCTCGTGCTATTACTCTGCATCTCAGCAAGCAGGAACAAAGATGCCGTAATGAATTACTTCCAGATTGCTTTTATTACATCAAAGATCAGCTCTACTGTCTCCTGCGCTGATCAAAGAGCTTCATCGTGGTTTTGTATTTGTTTACGGTTTGACGGAAATTTGAATCTATTTCGAGTGTAAGCAGTATTAAAATGTGAAATGATGCCCTATATTCTTTCCCAACTGCTTCTTTAGCTCAGTGGTAGAGCGCCTGTCTAGTAAACAGGAGGTCGTTGGTTCGATCCCAGCATGAAGCATGAGTTCTTTTTTGATTCTTACTGCTATGGTTGAGTAACAGAATTATTATGAGATAAAGTTTCAAATTCAAATTACAGTTTTGTATGGTAAAACTGCCACTCTCACAGCTTTCTAATGAGCTATAGAACGACCGAATTGGGCAGCTCTGAGCGGAATGGCAATTAAAACAAATATGTCAATATTTGGTGCGCCACCTTCGACGTTAAGAGGATTGATTACTGTAGGTCCATTGGCACCATTCTATTGCACTTCCATCCCATTTGTTATACGCATATGTCCATTGTACTGATGCTCAATATGGAATTAACGCGAAATTTTCTCGATGCAATTTTCGACAATGATGATGATGTTGATGCTGATGATGAAATATGGAGTTTGCGAAATCTTTACTTACTCGCATTGCGCACAAAGTACTTAAAAGAACATTTGTGCGCGCACTGAGCGTCCCATGTGACGACCTTCACTTAGTTTGGCCGTGCTCATATAAAACGACAGCCCCGCATTCCAACCGACGCGAACGATACCTTTCTTTTGAGCCAACGTCAAAATCAAGAGCATTTAATGGTCAAGCTTTGTCATCATTCAATATGACAGAAACAAAATAATGGCGAACTGAATCAGCTGACTAGTGGCGAACAATGCGTTGAGTGAAACGTACACATTATCCCACACCGTCACAATAGGTACCCAAAGTCATTTAGCACGACTACATGTTATCCACAAATTCTACTTAGATGTATAGATTAGATTTTTATATCTCCGTACTTTGAAAGAGATCAAAATGTACAAGTTAGACTGAAGATGTCTAATGGAAGATGGCAGAACTACTCTATCCATCCTCCATCGAATCATCAAAACTCAAGCTCAATCAAAATATGCGCACTAAATACGTCCTAACTCAAAATAAAGAGAAGGAACATTCTCAATATGCAAACCCTTCATTAAGGATACATTTTGTGATGTTCTCCCACGAATGGCGAAAACAGACTACAACTGCCTCATCACTAAGATAACAGCAAACTAAACAGAAATAAAACACCTAAAATATCAAATCCGAAGTGAACTAGATAACCCTGTTCGGCTCCCTTCGGAATAATCCATCCAAGCTGGTTGACGTGCCGCAGTGTATACTCGAGCCACCAAGTGGAATTTGCATGACTGGAAAATGATCGTTCTGTACTCAGCATCGACGCCAGCTTCTTAGCGTTGGTGGTATATCTGAAAGCGCTACTTTTCGTACCAGTCAATGTTAGTAATTATCGCGGCGTGAGATTTACGACACTCAAGCGACTACAATTTCAAAATGTTTCAGATTTCAACCCCGTGATGCACTTTTTGGAATGTGCGTACAGTTCTTAAAATACGCACTAATACAGTATTAGGGTCAATCTGTTCTATTCTTCCGTTGTTAATTGCACGCCTTATATAATAAACCCTAGGGACTAAAATAACTGAGTAGAAATTTTTCGAGTAAAATCGATATAAAAAACATCCCGTTTGAACTGGAAAGCGTGTTATTCAAAGTAGAAATACTGCATGCAAATGTGCTTCATAAAGAAACGAACATTTGATTATGAAGTAGCTCTTGAATCTTGTTAGCGATATTTTCTTCAGTCAGCTCGCTTTTTGTCAACCGCGATCCCAGATTTCGTGATCGAACTCGTTCGATATTTGGATGTTGATCGCCCATCATTGGAATGCCTGTAATTGGCTACACTGAGAAAATCGTCATCAGCTTTAAAAGTTAATGACTGACTTTGGCAAGGTTGTCAGGTAGTTTTATGAACATCAAAAGTTGACTTTATTGTATTAGCTTTATCAGCTAAAGTTCGTCGTGGAAAAGTGGAGCAATTAAATGGATGCGAATAGTCAGTTCTGTACCCTGATCTTTAATTTAACGTGTGCGACGCGAAGTTCGAGCATATTTTTCATCTTATGGAGCTTACAAGTACTATTGGGAACCGAGGTGAATCTTCCTAATATTATACCAAAAATATCATAATTTATTTCTACTGGCAAATTTTTTATCAACAGAAAAGCTACAGTAACGTATAAGCTAACGATGCCGTTTACAGCAATAGGCTGAAGTGCAAACAACAAACCAATCATGGGGACTCCAGCGTTGATCGCTTCCAGAACACTATTTTGGCCTCCGTGAGTGATTAGCAACACAGTTTTCTTATGATCTGAAAACAACCAGTTAATGCATTTTTACCATTTAAATAATTTCCTACTCAGAAGTTCTGTTTGAGGTATCCATTTCGCTGTATAGATATTCTTCGCTTTCAGTTCAGATGGAAAATCGTGGATTCGCCAGATGAAACGATAATCCGGGAATCTAGATTCACACATCTTTCATTAGTAGCTGGATATAAGTCAATAGAAGCAGTAACATTACTTTGCGAACGCAGCAGCAAACATTGACATGACTTCTTCAGGCATTTTCCCAGAGCTCGTATAGGTGCTCATTGAAAAAATAATTGTGCCCAAGGAGTGCTCGTCCTCGATGACGTCGAGGATCTCCTGAAAGAACATCTTTGATTCGATATTATATAGTCAGTCAGTTTAGTTGAACAGTACATGTAAAATTTTTCAGCAATTAATGATTTAAATTTTACATTATACAGCGTCCCGCACCGCCGCAAAATTGCGAATTTTACAATTAAAAAGACATTTATTATCATACTTTCGGTATTTTATTATCTCCGTGCGGATCTCTATGGCCTATTTCGATTCTTGCAAGCGACGTCGGTATAGGCCATTCTAAGAATCGATGGCTGTTGGTAAACACCATCGTGTTGCCGAATCCTTTGAAGAGCTCTGCCGCGTCAGATTTATCGGCAAACTGATTAGATGAAAGATAGCCTTGCAGCCACGTGCAAAAGTGGAAAAGTGAGTGTCCAAGAATGTTGGCTGATCTGTCGATGAGGTTCATTTCATGGTCAGCTTTCGCGACCGGCAAACTCATTACGTACGAATACGGCACAGGGACACCTGAAAATACAGGAGCACATTTCTGATAGTGTTCCAAAAAATATATTTCCACGGTCACGGGTCAAAACTGTTACGTATTAAGAGAGCGAAGGGCGGAACCCTAGTTTCTTCCTCACAACTGACCAGAGTGCTGAATTAAGTTTTCTAAGCATCGCAACTCGAGTCAGCAAATTAGTCAGTCGCAGTTGTGGTATACGGAATTAAAACTTTTTGGCAATGGTTCATGAAAAAACAACTATGTTTGCTGTACATGATCTATATAGTTTACTTAATCATAGTGTTCTGTGATTTTCCAATGTTACTACATCATAATTACGACTAGCAGGCAAATAAAATATCTCACCAGCCACTAAGCCCACAGTGAACGATTCGACGAGTGGTGACAGTAAAACAAATGGAATATTTCCTGACCGCATCATTACTGTTCCACAAAGACCAGAGAACGGATCGAGAATGCCTAAAGTGTAGCCCTCGCTCGTTAAATTTCGGGCTACTTTTTCATCTTCTAGGGCTTCTTCACACGGCAGAATAAATAGCCGCCAAACGTCTAAAATATTTTGAATCAAACAATTGCAAATATCTGACTCGTCGCAACTAAAGAGAGTTGCCTATTTTTCGATAAAATCGAGCTTTGAATACAAGATTATATTCTCATTTTGCAAAAGAAAAACGTCAACTAATTATAGGATTGAATAAGGAGGGATGTAGCCGAGTATGCACCTTTGCTCATCTTGAGAATATCCGTAATGCCGCCGTCTATAACCAGCTTAAGAGAATCCACAATGCCGTCGTCTTTTTTCCAACCGTTGTCGTCAATCATGGCCGGCAAATAGTCGAGCGTGCTTGCGTGCTCGTAAGTTTTGTTGAGCAGCAGGGAACGAAATCCCTTTCGAGCGGGATATTCAGCTATTAATTTCATAATGGGCCAGCGGACTTCGGTGACCATATGCCGGCCTGTTTTCTGCATATCCTCGGCGACATCGAACGTCAATCTCACATGACTTGTCGCCATTGAATGACTGCCAACGAGCAGGTGAGCAGAATGTACGGAGTGAATTGCGAATATGAGAACGATTAGAGATGTTATTGTCATCGTGGTCTGTGCTGCGAATGGATAATGGCAGTTCTGGATAAATACTGATCAAGATCGGTCGTTAAATGAGGAAAAAAATTACCGTTGAGGTGCAGCGGAGTAGGGACGAACAGGCAGTAATCAAAATTCAAAGAAATTGTAAATATATCAACCGATAATTCTGCTCACTATCAGTTCAACGATATACTTCGTTTTGCATAGAACTGTCTCTCTATTTCGACTTCTTGCACAGCAACTCTACGGCGAGTTTCCACACGCTCAGCAAAGATGGAATACGATAGCGAACGGGAGGGCTTTGGCGACAGTGACTAGATGGGACTGAACCCTGATATTCATGGAATTCAAACTGACCTTTTTTAATGGCAGTTCGCGCACGTAAGAATATCGGCGAACGAAGCTTGAATGCGCTGTGATGCGATATTCTTTAGTTTTTATTATGAACGTTATATACATTGTATAAGTAAATAAGTCGAAAGAACTAGAAACGTGCAACAAACATATGAAAAATTGTTAAAGTGAACATTAAAAGCACTGTCTGCACAAACACATCGCGATAAAAGGCACAAATCAGTCGTCTAAAGCACAATCAAATTACCATTGTCGATATCAACAGTCAATTCATCAGCAGTATTCAAATTCTCTGTCCTAACATCAGTGTAACACACAATCAAGTATGCATACTGCAGGATACAACAGGAAATGAAATTCCTGTTGCCATGCTTCTTCAAAACGTTGTTATTAAACCTGAGTTGCGTTTCGAGTGCTTGCAGCTTTTTCCTAGCCTTCAACAATTTCTCCACTCCCATTTCCACTTCCAGCTCGTTAGTCCATAAACCATAAACAGTCATCTACTTAGTCAGGTCCGATCAAATGGTGATTGGGTCCATTTACTAACAGACTCCATTCAGGAATTCTGAAGGGTCAGAACATGTGCGCCCAGCCATTCAATTAAGGCTGCGTACTGACCGCTCATACCAATGTTAAGGTCGAATTCTGTTAAACACCAGAGCGGGCCAGGTACAGTCGAAATCGGATAAGTGCACAAACCGGATAAGTGCACAAATTTTCCGTGCCCGGTCGATGTGCACTTATCCGGTTTTGACTGTACTTCCCATACGATCTTTGGTTGTTCGATCTGTTCGCTTGAGCGTCTCATGGGTTAAAGCCCGAACTCTGGGCTCTCCAATGACATCATAAAAATTGGCAAACTCTATGCACCTACGGGTCGCAAATTGAGCCAAGGTGATCCATGCCAAGTTTACCAAAAAGCGGTTACAAGAAAATATGACAGAGCACAACCGAAATCAATGTTTCTATATACCATTCGACGGGAAATGACGAGAGCAATCTGATGATGTGCGCAGATTTGCAATTAATATAGAAGCTGGTACGCGCTATGCCGAACACGGTAAACATTCGATTGTAGAGTGAAATCCGGATATAAGAGACCCGAATATAAGGGGCCCCGGATGAAAGAGACACTTTTCGATTTCTTAAGCATTCTCTTATATCCGGGTTTCACTGTACAATCGAATTTCATATTAAATTCATCATTAAAAAGGAAAGTATCAATAAATTAACCTATGTAATTAATCATTTTACAAGAATAAAGTAAAGAAAAACCAAAATTGGCAATGTTGAAAGAGAAACAAGCCAGAATTTCGGGGACGGGAAGGATTTCTTATGTTGTCGCAGCGGCATTTTTAGGATCACTTGAAAATTTTAGGATTTATGGGGTCATCAGCGATGAATCGTTTTGAGGCTTCTATAAGTAGATTTCGCGTGGATTGCAGGGCAATAAACTTGTTATCCTACAATTGACTAAAGTAATTTTTGTATCATATGATCTCCTATTCCTATCCGGCGGCTTCTGTCATGCGTACCGCAATTGACAGATGTTGTGTCGTTGAGCACCGTACTTAACGATAAG
>NIUQ01005158.1:0-17226 GCA_002796945.1 Plectus sambesii
CGGTCTGCCTCAGTGATAACTGAATGACATTGATGACTTGACTGAAGCACTGTAGTATGCAGCTGTCGGCACGCTGTAGTCTCTCTTATGCCTAAGTGGGTGCAATTATCTGCTCTTTGTCGGAGGGTTATCACGCTTATGCTGACCTCTTGCTGCGCCCTCTAAGTTGTGCTTTGACCTATCCTACTCAAACTCTCTCGCTCGGATTTTTTACTACGTAATGCAATAATGGATCGCTTTGTGGTTAGAAAATCGGAATTAAGCCAGTCAATTCTCCCAAATCCTTCACCTTCTGATCAAGATCTTGCAAACCCTAATCTCTATGGTGATCCGCTAATTGCCAAAGAAGCAAATGATTAGACAAAGACCAGAATGGAGCAGAATAGTAGCTGTAAGCGGAAAGCTTACAATTTAAATAAATGGTATTCAATCCGACGATTTAAGAGCAAAAATCGTTAAATATGCCGCAGAAAACAATGTTGTCAATGCGATTAGGCACCTTTAGTGGTCAGATTGCTTCGATTTTAGCCAGTGCTGGTCAAATACTGCTATTTCGCAAATGATTGATTCGATTCGTAATGAAAGTAGGTAGTGACTGACTGATTGATTATTTAGTGAATTCGAATGTTTCTAAATGCGTTATTAAACATAAAGACCTATTACCTACCTACATATTTATAATCGTAAAAAAGTGGAGGTGGGCATCGATTAGTGATTGGGGGAGCATGAAGGGTGGGATAAATATTGGGTGGTATTTCATTTGGGTGGTCGGCCGGACCACCCAATTCACCCAAATTAAGTACCACCCAATAATTTATACCCCTACAGTATATTCGCAGGTTCGTGCTTCCATGCGGCCATACCACGTTGAAATTCACTATCCACTCGAAACTAGTAGATCAACTAATAATGGGCCGGGTTAATGCTTAGATCGAAGGTGGCATGCAATTCGCCGGAGATGATAGCAATGTTTTCAGTTTTCCCAATTTTTTTATCAAGGTCATCCACCTGGGAAAAGAAGCAAAAGTTCAAACGTTCGACTAGGCATTTGACTAAAATAGTGCAAAGTCGATATAAAGATTCGCTAATAGACCGATAATGCCTACAGTGGAATTCACTTATAGCGGTTTCGCTTATACTGGTATTTCGCTTAAACCGGTAATTTTGGCTGGTCCCGAATTTTCGGCCTATGTTTTGTACATTGCGAATTATGCTTATACCGGTATTTTCGTGTCAACCGGTCAAAATACCGGTATAAGCAAATTTCGCTTATACCGGTAATTTTGGTCGGTCCCGCAATTACCGCTATAAGTGAATTTCACTGTAATTGATCCAAATTTTTCGTTTATTTTCCCAACACTTCCTTTGACCTCGTCGATTAAAAATAGAATTTAAAAAAATGATGCAAGAATTAAAAACTTAATTTCTAAACTCCAGTTTTTTTGGACTTTCAGTATATCATCATTCAGGCGCCTTTAGCCAAAGTTCCTCTATGGTTTCTGTCGTGGGCTTGCGCATTCAAACAGCGCCATTAAAGTTGTCAAAGTCGTGCGGGAACAGCTTTAAAATACAGCCTAAAGCCGGTACATATTTATTAACTAGTAAAAATGCGTTAGATCAAGATCAGAAACACGTAAGTAAAAGCAAATTTCCATATAACGCTCAATCAAAAATAACTTGAATAATTTTGAACCGCACTCTTTTATACCCATGTCAGTTAACATGTGTATTCATTTGCAGTTGTACACATCATAACAAGGCACATAACAGGAGGTCAAAAACGAATGCGACGAGCATATTATAATTAGCGATTTACTCTGTCCATCGCTCTTTTTGCATTGCTGAACAAACATGATATTCACTGGATTAGCGACCGCCTTGTTTTATTGTATGCACCTGTAAAAGCATATTTTTCGCTTCTGCGTTTCCTTGTTCTGCTGATTTTGTATACCATTTGACAGCTTCTTCATACGATTGTTTAACGCCAAGTCCACTTGCATATATAGTTCCCAGCATATATTGCGCATCTGCCTTTCCTTGTTCTGCTGATTTTGTATACCATTTGGCAGCTTCTTCGGAAGATTGTGTAACGCCTTGTCCACTTGCATACATAGATCCCAGCATATATTGCGCATCTGCATATCCTTGTTCTGCTGATTTTGTATACCATTTGGCAGCTTCTTCAAATGATTGTGTAACGCCTTGTCCAATTGTATACATAACTCCCAGAGCAAATTGCGCATCTGCATATCCTTGTTCTGCTGATTTTCTTAACCAGTCGGCCGCTACCTCAGCAGATTTTTCAACGCCTAGTCCATTTGCATACATGGATCCCAGCATATACTGTGAATTTGCATTTCCCTTTTCTGCTGCTATTTTAAACCATTTGACAGCTTCTTCATACGATCGTTTACCGCTTAGTCCACTTGCATATATAATTCCCAGAGCAAATTGCGCATCTGGATTTCCTTGTTCTGCTGATTTTATGAACCATTTGACAGCTTCTTCATACGATTGTGTAACGCCTTGTCCATTTGCATACAACGCTCCAAGGTTATATTGTGCTCTTCCATTTCCTTGTTCTGCTGATTTTCTGATCCAGTCAACCGCTACTTCATTGGATTGTTTGACTCCTAGTCCTTCTGAATACATAAAACCCAGCATATTTTGCGAATCACTATCCCCCTGTTCAGCTGACTCTCTGAACCATTTTACAGCTTCTTCATCTGATTGAGGCACACCTTTACCAATCCAATACATGAGGCCCAGCTTATTTTGCGAGACTTTATCCCCTTGTTCAGCTGATTTTCTATAGCATTTGACAACTTCTTCATCTGTTTGCTTCAATTCTGTCCCATTTTGCTGCATAAAAATCAGGTTTAGCTGGGCTTTTGCATCACTTTCTTCAGTGGCGGTTCTGTATTTACTGACCCATGCAAGGTATTCTGGATTGCCTGAAAAATAATAAAGAAAATCGAAATGAAAGCTAAGTCATTGCTACGTTTCTTCTGAGCGCTTAAAATTCTAATTTTCAGTTGACCCTTGTCTTACATGACATACGATAGCCGTTTTTCTGTTTTAGCTAAGAGAAAACAATTAGGTTAACTATTTGCAGTGTTAACGAATTTTAAATACCATCTGAGAAATTCCTTATGAAAGGTGTCGAATGTGATAACTTATATGGCGCTGTTGGCAAGCTGAATATTAAGTTAGTATTCATAGGGTAACTTTGGCTGAGGGCAATTGAATGAGGTTATTTTAATAAACTAAAAAATTTAGACTGTCAAATTGTTCAAGATATCCTATTGACTGTTAGATGGAGATGCTGATTTATGGTTACATTTTTTCTTATAATTTGAATTCTTTCAATGATTTGCCAAGAAAATTTATAAATATTTTAAACACCATTTGCGGTAGTAATAGACTGAACAGCAGAGAGTGACAACATTAGGCGAGTTCTAGATACACTTTGTAAACTGTGTTAAAGCAAGCATGATGCTTAAAGAAATTCTATCTAAAATGTACTGTTTCACTAGAAATGATATTCCTATTGAATAGTAAACGAAAAACAATAGAAACTTATCATCGTTGAGAAAAAATATAATTGAATGCCAGTTCTGTCCCTTCTCTGATAACTCTATTGAAGTTCTCAGCTTTATTTAGCTAATCTTTTCATTATTATTATAAGATGTTACATACTTGAGTTTGGGATGGACGTGACGTTTTTCGTCTCAGGAAGCAATTTATAACGTAGAACGAGGCCCAATGCTGTAAGCACCGCTATCAATACGACAGCTGAAAATCCAACGCCAATAATAATTCGGCGTTTAATTTTTTTTCGCATCTCTATTGATGTTTTCTCATTTACATCTTCGTCAAGATTAAATAAAGAGTATTCCGATGCATGATGGGGCACTTTCTCTTTGAGCAGTATCTAAAAGTAAACTTATCGATGATTCCATTTGCAAAATAAACTAAAGATAAGACTCATGTTACTAATTGCATCAAAAGGAAATATTTATGCTAAGAGGTGAAGATCTTTTAAAGGGAACGATCGTTGTTTACCTATTGCGCCCCAAATCTTGATGCAATCTTATAATTTCAACTCCCAGCTGCATTTTTTATAAACTGATGTTCATTGGTTTACAAGATACATTCGTTAAAATTGTTTGTTTCCCTACACTTTCATCTCAAATGGCATCATTCATTTTGACCCTTCACAAAGTACCCGCAGCTGAAAAGTACTCTCTAAATCGAGTTCATTGTTTTCGCACCAGAAAAATTATTCATTGTTTTAATGAAATAATTCATTGAATAACCATTTCAGTGTTTTGAACTTTAACGTACGTTATTGATTTTTCAATCAATCTCTTCACTGTTTTTTCAATGAACAACTTCATTAAAACAATGAATATTTCTTCTGGTGCGAAAACAATGAACTCGATTTTAAGAGTAATGAAAATAATGGTAAGTGAAAAATACGCCAGCATCACTTTCTTACATTTGGACACGACTGCATCAACTCTTGCCTAATGACTTTTTTGCATATTTCAAGTGATGGCCGTCGATTTGGTTCTGAATGCCATAATCTTGAAAGAAGGCTGTTTCTGAAATCAGCAGAATTTTATGGAACATATGATTAATGAATATAACGGTGACATGGCCAATACATCGGTCAGGAAACTACTATCTCGCTACTATAATCAGACGGATTTCTTTATTAATAACAGTTGCAGACTTTTTTGAAGGGCGAAAAGGTAATCAAGGGAATTCAAGTAGTTTAAGATCAGGGATGAGGATGGGGCAGCCCCCTTCCCGCTTTCGCAATTTACTCTTCTCCACTTCACTGACCAATTCAACATTTATTCTTGTATGAGACCTAAGCCTTTTCCCTAAATAGCAGTGCATAAGAACTTACATCTGCTGCGGGACATAATTTGGGATTGAAAGACGGCAGCCAGACGACAAATGTTCTTTTAAAAAATCACAAAATGGCCCGTTGTTTTCATTATTGTCGAATTCCATGGAGTATGGCTGCTGTTCAGCAAATGTGAATAGCTCCCAGACGACAACGCCGAACGACCAGTATTCAGAAGTAATCGCAAAGCGCCCAGATGTTAGTGATTCGGGAGCAATGTATCGAATTGGAAGAACAGTTCCCTTGTCCCCAATATAGTATGCTTCATCATTCTCTTTCAGTTTCCTTGATAACCCGAAATCAGCAACTTTCAGAGTATAATCCAACTTAAGAAGAACATTACGGACGGCAATATCTCGATGCAGAACCTAAATCATTAAAGCCATGTATTTGTGACAGATGCGGTGCTCAAACTGAAAACCGAGAGGTAAACCCAACATCTGAGGGTCTATTCCAAGAAATTCAAAATAGAACAGAAATGGGCGCAGTTCTAGATATGCAGTTGTCACCGAGGCAGTTGTTCGCCGCCCTCCTTTTAACGTTCACTTTTGTGGTAAATCGAAAGCTTTTGAAGTGCGAATCTTATTGTTCTTGACCGCCATTAATTGGAAAGCCAAAATGAAAGGGATGATTCTATCCTCTGTTTTCCGCCAAACTTAGTTTTTTCTGACCGATTTTAGTTATGGTCGATCAATTAATAGCAACATATTCGTTTTTGGCGCGTGGAGCAAATGGATACTCCCCATACTCGACTAGCCCTATTATCTCAAAGACATCATGTCTCGACTTTTCAAGCAATTCTCTTTGGAATGATCACATTTTTACTCACAATTTGTGGTATTTGCGGCCATCTTTTCATTTTCACCGTGACTGCTGAGCAAAAAATATCAATTACACTTACATTCATAGCCGCTAAAAATTGCATCGCTCTTGCAATTTGCAGTGCGAACCACAATAAATCGCTCGTTGTGATCAAGCCCTTCTCGCGTCGAGATTGATAATTGTCTCCCCAGTTGGAATCGCGCTGACTCTAAAACATAGCTATATCTAAGATATTCACGAATTATTCACTTTTATAATATGATGGCGAAGGTTTGCGTTTTTGGCGATGTGTACTGTTGCCAGTTTAAAGTGGACATTATATTGCGTTTATTTGAAATAATAATGTCCGATTTGATTCGGACAGTGTCAAATGCAAAGTAGAAGTAGTATATGATATAAATTTGTCCTACTCATCAAAACCTTATTTTATAAACGGAGAAAAAATAAATCGAATTGTTCTGTGCAGCTCGCACTAAAATAAATTATCATCGTCTAACACTACCATTTATGAAACGGAGCTATGCCTAAGGTTTCGAGTATTCACTGTATAATATTGGCGCCATTTCTAACATATTGTTTCCCTTTGAATCGTCAGAGCGCTCATTAGGCTTAGTTTTAGTACCGCATTTGCTTGAAGCAGAAGTTATGATTTCACTGGTCTCACACAGAAAGGGTCTCTTTATGAACCAAAATTTATTAATGTATTAATTTTATGATAGGAACAAGCTGCAATATGCAAACCGCCTCGAAGTGTAATGATTGTTTTAAGATTCAAAGAATTTTTGATGTCTTATATTATTTTTACTTCGGTGATTACAATGATTCTAGTGAGAAATGTTTTATTTCCGTTACATTTAATTGTACTGTACTAGATTCCTGTGATATTTGAGGACTTTGACTAGATAATATTTCGATCGCTAGCTTTTATACATAAAATAATATTCAATCAGACTTATTGAAATGATATACTTTTACACAAGAAAACCGTTAATTTCAGTCTCATACGGAGGTTCCGTTTTTCAAAGGTGAATTTGTCCCGTTTCATACCTTCCAGACTTGCTCTTTTTCGTTTCCATCGAAAACAAGTTCATCCTCAAACTTCCCGTTCTTCCATTTTTCTTGAAGAAAACGATCCATGCTTCCGCACTCGCAATATTCAGTCAAGAGAGAAAAGTCGGTTTTAATAGTCGTGATGGCCCCCAGAAGTTTGAGGACATTTTCATGTCCGCCCGTAGACGAAGACTGAAGATGAGCAAATATGCTTAGCTCGTCTCTGAGCGCCTGTCTCTGACGTTTAAGAATAACTGCACTTTCTGCCGCATTCATTGCGCTAGTCTCCATCTGCGGCTTTTTGACTGCCACGGGTACTTTTCCAGTTGACAAGGACAGTATCCCCATGTGGACATCACTAAAGTAACCGTTCCCAATAGCCTGCAAAATGGTTTTTCTTGAGGACTTTTCACCGGATAGCTCTTCCCTAATCCACTTTTCCAAGGAAATTTGTTGTCAAATGAAGTCTATTTAGAAATGTGAAGAAATTGTTTGCTACTAAAGCAAATTATAGAATAGAATGATTAAATTAAAAGTACTTTGGCATTTTAGTTATATTTCGTTCTTTATCCTTTGTTTCGTTATGGCGAACGGTATATTTTACCTAAAAATTTCAACTGTCATCAGTGTTGGAGGAAACAATAAGGAACAACAAGGAGAGCAGAAAGAGGACAAGATAAATGATACTGAACTGTGTCTTTCCTATTTTGTTGCAGAAAAAACTTATCATATCTCTCTGTATACTATACTAAATATCGGATTTTGTCTGAGTATTTACAGGGCCTTAACAACGAAAAAAAATTACCTTTATTATAATTAACGTGTTAGGATCGATTTCAAATTTTTCACCGATAGCTTCGTACGACAGTCTGTTTTGAATAGACACATCACTGTTTAAATATTCATGGTAATCATTGGGTAATTTTTCATTAAGGTTTACGTATTTTTCTTCATTTCTGTTGTCATCAATTGCGCACTCGCTATACTCTTCATTCATTTCGCGCAAGATGAATAAAATGGTGAAGAAAGCGATTTAGCGATGGGTACTGAGACGAAGGATAATTGTTTGCTCAAGTGCTATTGAAGCCTAATCATGGCGTCATCAACTTGCCCACTCAGTGAACGTTTTCTTGGAAAAAGTACAGGGGCGAAATATTATTTACTCCATTTTGTAAATAGAAAACTGGTTTCGATAAGTAAAAAGCTCCATCCTGCTACATCCGTAATTGAATAGTATTAGTCTCCTTTCAGTGTATATGTAGATGAATGATACGTCATCTTAATGTATGCGCAAAATAAGTAGTAAATAGGGATGGGCTTTCTAACGATGAGGAAAAGAATGACGTATAAATATGGCCATCTAAGTTCCGACCGCAAGCTGCTCAGTAGTGACTATGTTTACAAAACAGGTAAAATGTTATGTAGTACTGGAGTTTCGTGAACATATGCTCTGAAGCTTATTTTTGAAGCCTTTTCAATGATTATCCCCGCGACGAAATTTTCAAGTGAATAACATTGGTTCCATAGCACAAAACGGTCTTCTTTGCGCAATCTTTTTTCAAAAATAAGTTCCACGGCGTTAGTAAGTAAACTTTCAATTGCGTAATTAATCATAATATTGTTGGAAAACGGTAAACACTAGCTGCTCGATGCACTTATGTGGGACAACAGTACTTTAAATAATTAAATAATTCGTTTCTTTGCCATGTTGATCCGTCTTTGTACTGAAAATTGGTTTTTAAATGTTGCTTATAAGTATGAGCTGCAATCATTCGTGCTGCACTTAGATGAATCCTTTTAAGCAATTATTTTGATGTAAAGGAGCATCCTTCAATTGTCATCGATAATAATCTAAATTCAATTTTTGAGCTCGAAAAGTGAGTTTTCGCTCTTATCAATTTTATTTTATGAGAAGCAACGGACTTATTTGACCAGCGCCTCTGATTTAAAATCGACGCTAACAGACGTGCACGTTGCTATTAAAGTAACAGTTCCTCATTATTCCTAATAATCAAATAAAACATACATTGTTATTAACTTTTAGTACTTTGATCGGAGACGACCCAGGAATCCCCTATCCTCATTGCGTCATTTTGCGTTCCCCTTTTTCTCATTGCAAAATAATGCGTCTACGAAACAAAAGACGCCCTCCAATTGTAAACTTGACCGCTCTGATATCTCATCATTCCTCTCTACTGCTACTCGCTTGCACTGTACAATTTTATGCCAAGAGCAACCCATTATTATCGCCACTCAAAACTTTAACCATTAGCCCACAACCAGCATCAAAAACGGCAAAAAAGGACCGCACAGAGTTTAACGGACGACGGCCGAACTTCGTACAAATCAAGAATGTCTGCTGATTCTACTGATAAATTCTCATCAATTCTTGGTAATTACATTAATAATGTCAGGCCATCGATCGGTCACTCTGCTCAGTCGCAAAGAAACAACAAAAAACTGAAAGTCACATCGCATAATGAGGCGACAATGGCTCAGAAAAAAGATAACAAGTATTCAAAACGAATTAGCCAACAAACGAGGACAGGTTAGGTTTAATTTTCATCATATCACAGTTTCAAGTTTCTAATGTCATCAGCAGCCAAGTCCACCCTCAACGCCAAAAATTTGCGAACCTGAAAAGCAATAATCGATAATGACATCATCGCTTCTTCAAAGGAAATATTTTTTGGCAGAAAGGCCACATTTGACACATCTGGAAAAGACTTCTTCGATAACCAAATAGAGCGGTAATTTTTCGATCAGCAATCGAGAGCCGTGGGGAACACCGTAACATGCTCAGTATCGAAAGCTAAATTGAGCACGTTCGCTGCGGCGTTCACACTATTAACCTTTATCGCTACGGGACTAACACTTTATTTCCTCGTTATTGATCAAAAAAGTGTTCACTCTACAATACCTCGCTAGGCGTGAGCCGCCAGGTGACGGCGCTCTGTTGGTAGAAGTCGGCAGCCTCATCGACGGTCTCGACGTTGAGCAGAGAAGTGATTTGGGTAAGGCGAGCGCACTTTTCCCTCACCGTCCAGCCTCCAACCGACGTTAGGTAGCCAGTCAACTGGCGCAGCTCCTTGTCGAGCTGCAGGCCGCCCAATCGATTGAACACCGCCTTTCCCACCACTTTCTCCAGCTGACGTGCCGTCTCCGAACAAACCACTGCCAGTAAATCCTGTAAAATAGAGCGCACTATTAGTTTGGCCAGGACTAATTTTTTTATCACTTGAAGTAAAAACATGTCACATTTCTTTTTGCAAAGCGCTTTAAGATGACGATGACAAGATCTTATTGATAATGATGGTGATTGGATCCTTGATTGCTGCCACTGTTATTGAATGCATGATTACTTTTTTAGTGCGTGCAGTATGAGTTGCGTCGCTCAGTTCGAATAAAATTATATCAAGGCGATTATCCCACATTATAAAAACCAACCTGATAATTAGCCTGCACGAGTAGGTGTTCGAAGCTGGCAATGAGTTTATCCAAAGCGGCGACAAAGCCGTCCATGAAAGGGTCGTTTGCCTCGAGGTCGGCGAATTCTGACTCATTGGGGGTGTGAGTGACATCGAGGAAGGGTTCGACGGCGGCGCGAAGGCGCGTCTTCACGGCGGCAGTCACCAACGCTTCGACGCCGTGCTTAGCTGCCGACTCGAACCGTACACTCAGCTCGTCCAGCTGTCCATGTGCGTGTTCCAACTTCGCCTTTTGTACCTCGTTCTGCTGCAAAATTACTTCAATCTTATTATCCTGCAGATCGACGGCATTGTTATTAAGATCAATCAAGCGAAAGTGAGCCAATGTGCGTACTGTGAGTGGCGAAGAGTAACTCACTTTCATTTTAATGGCTTTTGCGTTTTAAATTCGACACTCTCCTCATGAAATTGAACATTTTTCATATAAAAATTACTTGAAAAACTTTCCCCTTGAATCGTAATGTGACCTCATCAATATGGAAATAGTATATAAAGAAAAAATAGTCAAAAACGTGAATTAAAAAGAATCATTCAACGAGTTCAATCAAGCATTTAGCGAACAATACTGCTGAATAAACGCGCCACCAACCTGCGTGAGGTGCTTGGCAAAGTCGGAGCTAAGACTCTCTTTAAGCGTCTTAATGCACTCGCAGGCGGCGCGAAGATTGTTCAAAGCGGTGAGGAACTCTTCACGCTGCTTCTCCGTCGGCCCCGACTCTGCCGACATTTTCCCTCCGTGTTGGATCACTTGATACGCTGCAGCCGCCGTCTGGTACGCTTCCGCTAGTGCTCCGGTTGCCGGATAGCCGCTCTGCAAAATGAATATGATAACTTAGCTGAGACAGTGATATGTACGCAAGTTTTTTGATAAAAATATCTCATTTCAGACTTAACACGAACTGATATCGCTTTTACTTACATAGGGTGATCAAAAAGTCCTGTCATAACTTTTTTTTATTATTTTATGGTATCAGCAATTTGAGGAATTGCTTATAAATGTATTTGCCTCGGTTGCCGGATAGCCGCTCTGCAAAATGAATATGATAGCTTAGCTGAGACAGTGATATACAGGGTGGTCCAGAATAAGCTTAACACCTCCTCAATTATTGTCATTAGAGGAGGTTTTAAGCTTATTCTGGACCACCCTGTATACGCAAGTTGTTTTGACAAAAATATCTCATTTCGGACTTAAAATGAACTGATATCGCTTTTACTTACATAGGGTTATCAAAAAGTCCTGTTAAAGCTTTTAATATCATTTTATGGTAGCAACAATATGAGGCATTGTTTATAATTGTATTTGCCTCGGTTGCCGGATAGCCGCTCTGCAAAATGAATATGATAGCTTAGCTGAGACAGCGATTTGCTTTGATAAAAATATCTCATTTCGGACTTAACACGAACTGATATCGCTTCTACTTACATAGGGTGATCAAAAAGTTTTGNTGCCTCGGTTGCCGGATAGCCGCTCTGCAAAATGAGTATGATAGCTTAGCTGAGACAGCGATTTGCTTTGATAAAAATATCTCATTTCGGACTTAACACGAACTGATATCACTTCTATTTACAAAGGGTTATCAAAAAGTCCTGTTCTAACTTTTAATATCGTTTTATGGCATCATTAATTTGAGGAATCGTTTATAATTGTATTTGCCTCGGTTGCCGTATAGCCGCTCTGCAAAATGACTATAATTGCTAGGCTGAGGGAGTTGTAAGCATGCGATTTTCTTTGGTACAAATATCTCACTTTGGTGTCAACAAGAACTGAAATAGCTTCTACTTATACGCGGACAATATCCAACTCAACCAGGACGCTTTCCAGTTCAAGGAGGATTACCATATTTTAAGAAATAGTAGCACTGTGCGACTATAGTTTCAACCCCCTCAATTCGGCGAAATGTTGAACTTTATCCGTGTAAAACATTATAATTTCAACCTCCTGCTCAATATTTTTTTCATCACTTAGACACGGAGAGTGGTATTTTTTATGAATGTAACATCAAGATGTTAAAAAACTTAATATAAAAGCCGCAAAAAACAGTGGCACATGTGCCACTATTTCCACGTGTGTCATTATATCCGAAAATACGGTATATGTCCCCTGACAGTGACAAAAACAGCACAAACCTTGATGCCCTGATTGAGGGCGACGAAGAAGTCGGTCTCGAGCATGGCGACGCCGTTGTTCAACATGGCGCAGACGCAGTCGATAGAGGAGGAGCTGAGCGAGCGGCGGACGCACTTGCGCACGATGAAGAAGATGTCGTCCAGCATGGAACTCGTCAGCGAATTTCCCTCCCGCACGTCCATCGCCACCGCTTTCTTCACCGATTCGCTCATGAAGTACTGCTCCATCATGATGTACTGCCCCAAGAGCTCCTACAATAATGCAAGGATTCTATGAAATTCACACGCGACACAGTTTAGAAGACATGACTTGCTGGATACTCGTACTGATCATAGGGCCGTATTCAGTAAGGCAAAAGAACGCACTCGGCGCGTTTCCTGACAAGTGCTATAAGAATATGCACAAAATAAATAAATCTACCCTAATATTCGCTCAATCGACGGCGGTGATGTAATCATTGCACAAAACGATGAAAAAAGCAGATACTTCCGTAAAATATAGTCTCAAAACCATTCAACACAAAGATATGTACCATAGATTCACGCTTTTTTCGCATGAAAACGGCTGATTTTAACACTCTTTTCTGCACCACCCCAAAAAGAAGACAAAAAGAAGAAAAAGACAAAAATCGCACCTGCATCCGTCGTCCGAGCTTCGACTCGTTGAGCAGTTGGTCGAGTCGTTTCTGGCGGTCGGCCTTAGCGTCTGCGATTTGCGCCGTCACAGCAGCTGGGTGATGCTGCGCTTGGTGGGCAGATCCGTCGCGTTCCTTGGCGTTCTCGCCGGCGACGCGACGCCGCAAGAAGCGCATGTAGAGCTCGGCGCGCGTATGCATCAGCGTTACTTCCGACAGCAACACGTCTAGCTCCAAGGCGTCCAGCTTTTCTAAAAAATATTAATCGTTTTATGCTTTTTCGGTCCGATTTGCCTTTTGAAACCGTCATCGACGGTCTCAAAAGTTGGCATTATAATATCTGATAGACTAATTGAACTATTTTTTATAGAAATGCAAAAAATCTACGCTCTAATTCAATCAATAAAGAGAAAAAGGTCATACCTAAATTTGCGTATTTCGTCGCTTGTCGAGCGTACGTGTCGATGAGCTTCGCCTTTCCCTCGTATTGTCGATTTTTGATGAATACGTTGACGATTTTTTCCGTTTGCACATCGCATTCGCCCTGAAATAGATAAAAAACATTTACAATGTATTAGCGATAAAAATCAGCATTTTGCAAGAATACTTGAGAGTAATTTTTTCGAAAACAGATGCAAAGGTTCAGTGCGCGTCATCTCGAGAACTAATATAACGGTAAGAAATTGGCAGTGCTTATTAAACCAAATCTTAAGAAGGGGCAGAGGATTCACTTTGAAAGAAAAGAGACTATTTCTTTGGAAAACGTTATATAAGATATTGAAAGTGTGCAAACAGCATAAAATCTGAAAGGAATAATAAGTAGTCGCACTCACAACGTTACCTGCAAGTGCTTAATGAGTATCAACATTTTGTCCTGTCCGTAGTACAGCTCGACCAACGGCTGATGGATCTCAACGATTCGCGCAATTCCTGAAGTAATTATTAATGAATTATGACAAATAGCGTTGGGCATCACAGCATATCAATTTCATAAAATGACTACCGTAAATCCTCTAATAATCGCCCTGGGCGATTATTATTTCATAAGGGGTCTGAGGGGGGCGATTATTAGAGGGTGGGCGATTATTAGAGGATTTACGGTATTGCACGTCAATGCGTCCATGTCTCGCCAATAAAATTTTTTTTAAATCGAACGAGACAAACTACGCTGGAAGTCTCTCGCTTTTACTGGTTCCTTCCCACGGCAAGATTACAACACTAACATAACACCCTTAAGTTCATCAAAGGTGTCAAAAAAACAAACGGACCTTCAAAGAGCAGCGTTAGGGTGTCGGCATAGAGGACATTGTTGCGTTTAGCGTCGCCGCCGCCAGCGACCATGGATTGATAATTAGTGTCGGCAAAGTCGGCGATCTTCGTGCACAAATAGCGGCCGAAGCGTTCCAGCCCGACCTCGTGCTGGTTCAGCAGCGGGAAGATCTTGAAGAATCGCTCCATCGACGCCACGTCGCCGTCCTTCACCGCCTCGTCGAACTTCTGCTCCACCAATGTCTGCAAAAGTAATTCCATCTAGGGCCAATTTCATAAAACAGTTGAGTTGTTGAGAATTGAGGAATTGATGCAAACGGCGATTGGTCAATTTTCAATTTCAACGAATGGGCGCTTGCCTTAATTTTTCAATTCTCAACAGCTCAACAGTTTTATGAAATTGGCCCCTAATCATATCTTTGCCAACTACGGTGTACGGTGTTATGTCTCGTTACTGATCGAAAAATGTTGACTATAAAGATAAAACAAATACCTTTAAATCTTTCTCAGCCTGTCGCAGTACTTCATAGCTATGTTTCATCGTGTGGCCGGACGCCTTTGATTCTGAAATAGACATAGGTCAGTTAATTATTTAGAGCGTGACTGGAATGAATTGAAATCGGTGCAGTGCATCCACAATCTCGGTGTTGATCTCAGTATTTATAAAATAACATAAGCAGATAGAGAAGTCTATGGGGTTATAATCGTAGTCCTATATACTCAAATGGGAAAGAGTGTGATCAATGGCTTTCGTATCCTGACCCTCACAATGAGGTTCAATCACAACAACTCTCTCTCTCTTTCCATCTTAATTATAAAAAAGTGTATCGCCCTACGAATCCTATTGATGTCAGACAGCATACAGCTCACGTTGCGCTATATAAGTGCGCACATTAACTATCCAAAAAAACTAAATATTATTTACTGATAAAATTTGCGACAGAATTTTTGACACACCCTGTATTATTTACATTATTTCAAACACACAAAACTATTAAAAGGGGGAAAATAACTCACCTTTCTCCCACTGCTCCCCCATCTGAAAGACGGCGTTGTCGAGGGCGAGGAAGCGATGAATATGCTGGGCAGCCTGCTCATAGTCCTCATTAAGTAGCGCTGCTTGCACACCCTCCGTGCACAGCCGCAGGTCCAACAGGTCGTCTACGCGTTGCAGACATTCTACCACCCGCGTCTTGGCCACATCCAGATCACGCACCTATAACGTTTATTGATACATTATTTCCATATTGAATTGTGATCATTTAAAAACAGGTATTTTTCATATCATTTATGCTTATCATATCAAATAAAATTTTAAAATTCTTTGCAATTTTTAAAGGATAGTATTCTAGGTGATTTTGAAAGTGTCAAAATTGAGGTCAAAATAAGAGATAAGGTTTGTCTCCTTTTGCATGGTACAACGCAGCGATTAAATGTACAGTGGAATTCGTTTATAGTGGTTTCTGCGGGACCGGCACTTTTTGACCGGTATAAGCGAACTTGTTTGTATGGGAAGACACACTTCGGGATCGGCTAAACTTGACCAGTATAGGCGAAAAACTGGTATAACCAAAATCGCTATAAGCGAATTCCACTGTGCGAAAAAACAAACCAGCATGGAACCACCCTCCCCCCCGGCGTTCTACAGAGCTTCACATCCCTCTACCACCATCTCACTTGATCATCACTGACCTTTCCAGAAACATTTTCAGCGAGCACAGAAGTGAGCTGGAGACTGCTGCCGAGCTGAGAAGAATCAGATTCAGTAAGCGTCAGGCGGCTTTTAATACGCGCGACAGCCAAGTTGAGCGAACGAGGCATATCGGCATTTTTGCGGAGAATGGCGGCGATTTTCTCATCCATCTCCTTCTCCTCCTGACGCTTCAGGGTCAGCTGCTTCTGCAGCTCCGCGATGCGCGCTGAGAAGTCGATCTCCAACTCGAGCGACATGACGATGCGATTATTAAAGATTTAGGATGACGCGGAAGAGATGAGAAATAATGCTGCTATGTTGGCTTTTTATTTAGTGAGAGAAGAAGCTGAAAAGAAATATTTTGGTCTGGACTAAGATTATGGGGTACAGATTACTTATCCTAAGACATGCTTATGGGGGTCGGACATTGCTGTTTGAAACAAGTTCCAACGACGCTTGGAAAGAATCCTTACATTTTTGTTCAAGAATATACCGGAAATAAATCCTATCTTAAAGTTCAACAATAACTAATAAAACCCAATGCTGTGCAATAAAATATACTTCAGAATCGTTGAATTTCAGAACAAATTGGGAAATGATTGTGTCATCGGTGAAATATTAGGATGAGATTACAGTAGACGTACATGAGCATGAGAAAGACGATGAAGACGTTCCAGAGGGCGATGAAGACGCGGAAATACTGCAGGCTAAGCAAGAACTCGCGTACGCGGTCGCCCGCCGAACGGGGCTCCCCTTCCACTGCAAACGTCGGATACGACGACTGCGATTTAGTCCTGAAATCAAAACGTTCTACGATGCGAAGAAGTGAGTTACATGCTTTGTTCCTATTTAAAAAGACTCTTGGTACTATAGAAGTTTGAATGTTTGTATAGTAGTGATATGTGCTGTTATACACTCAAATATATGGTCAATTGCTGATCAAGCAAAAAAAGCGATAAAGTAATAAAGGATAAGAAACATAAAAATGAGAGTTTCGCGAATGTTTCAAGAGCTGTCTATCGAACGAAATATTAAGCTATTTGTTAATGTCTGCCTCCCTTCCTCTTTTTGTACTGCTCAGGTCAAAACAGAGATAAAGCAATTAGAATAAGCAAATTACAAACTGAATTTCTAAGCTTACAATCGAAAGTTGAGTACAGCGCAGGCGTTGACCAGCAAAGTGCCAGCGATGACCACCTCAGAGAACATTCTTCTTCACAGCAT